>CAUYLG010021315.1:0-79475 GCA_963573385.1 Cacajao melanocephalus | reverse complement strand
ATGGTTTTGCCTAGGTTTTCTTCTAGAGTTTTTATGGTGTTAGATCTTATCTTTAAGTCTTTAATTCATCTGGAGTAAATTTTAGTGTAAGGTGTCAGGAAGGGGTCCAGTTTCTGCTTTCTGCACACAGCTAGCCAGTTTTTGCAACATCATTTATTAAACAGGGAATCCTTTCCACATTGCTTGTTTTTGTAATGTTTGTTGAAGATCAGTTGGCTGTAGATGTGTGGTGTTGCCTCCCAGGCCTCTATTCTGTTCCATTGGTCTGTATCTCTGTTTTGGTACCAGTACCATGCTGTTTTGAATACTGTAGCCTTGTAGTATAGTTTGAGGTCAGGTAGTGTGATGCCTCCAGCTTTGTTCTTTCTGCTTAGATTGTCTTGGCTTTGCAGGCTCTCTTTTGGTTCCATATGAAGTTTAAGGTGGTTTTTTCCAGTTCTGTGAAGAGAGTCATAGGTAGCTTGATGGGGATAGTGCTGTATCTATAAATTACTTTGGGCAGTATGTCCATTTTCACAATATTGATTCTTCCTAAGCATGAGCATGGAATGTTTTTCCATCTGTTTGTATCCTCTCTTATTTCCTTGAACAGTGGTTTGTAGTTCTCCTTGAAGAGGTCCTTTACATCTTTTGTTAGTTGTATTCCTAGGTATTTGATTCTCTTTGTAGCAATTGTGAATGGCAGTTGTTCTTGATTTGGCTGTCTTTAAGTCTGTTATTGGTGTATAGGAATACTTGTGATTTCTGCACATTGATTTTGTATCCTGAGACTGCTGAAGTTGCTTATCAGTTTCAGGAGATTTTGGGTTGAGATGATGGAGTCCTCTAAATATACAATCATGTCGTCTACAAATAGAGACAGTTTGACTTCCTCTTTTCCTAATTGAATACCCTTTATTTCTTTTTCTAGCCTGATTGCTCTGGCTGCAACTTCCAATACTATATTGAATAGGAGTGGTGAGAGAGGGCATCCTTGTCTAGTGCCAGATTTCAAAGGGAATGCTTCCAGTTTTTCTCATTCAGTATGATGTTGGCTGTGGGTTTGTCGTAATAGCTTTTATTATTTTGACATATGCTCCTTCCATATCTAGTTTATTGAAAGTTTTTAGCATAAAGGGCTGTTGAATTTTGTCAAAGGCCTTCTCAGCATCTATTGAGATAATCATGTGGTTTTTGTCTTTGGTTCTGTTTATGTGGTGAATTACATTTATAGACTTGCGTATGTTGAACCAGCCTTGCATCTCCGGGATGAAGCCTACTTGATCGTGATGGATAAGGTTTTTGATGTGCTGTTGCAATCAGTTTGCCAGTATTTTTTTTGAAGAGTTTTGCATCTATGTTCATCATGGATATTGGCCTGACGTTTTCTTTTTTTGTTGATTCTCTGCTGGGTTTTGATATCAGGATGATGTTGGTCTCATAAAATGATTTGGGAAGGATTCTCTCTTTTTGGACTGTTTGGAATAGTTTTAGAAGGAGTGGTACCAGGTCCTCTTTCTATGTCTGGTACAATTTGGCTGTGAACCCATCTGGACTTGGGCTTTTTTTGGGTAGTGGGCTCTTAATTGCTGCCTCAACTTCAGCCCTTGTTATTGGTCTATTCAGGGTTTTGACTTATTCCAGGTTTAGGCTTAGGAGGGTGCAGGTGTCCAGGAGTTTATCCAGTTTTTCCAAGTTTACTGGTTTATGTGCATATAGTTGTTTGTAGTAATCTCTGATGGTAGCTTGTATTTCTGTGGAGTCTATGGTGATATCCCCTTTATCATTTTTTATTCCATTGATTTGATTCTTCTCTCTCTCTCTTTTTTTTTTTTTTTCATTAATCTGGCTAGTGGTCTTTCTATTTTGTTGATCTTTTCGAAAAACCAGCTCCTGGATTTATTGATTTTTTGAAGGGTTTTTTTGTGTCTCTATCTCCTTCAGTTCTGCTATGATCTTAGTTATTTCTTGTCTTCTGGTAGCTTTTGAGTTTTTTTGATCTTGCTCCTCTAGCTCTTTCAATTTAGATGACAGGGTGTCGATTTTAGATCTTTCCTCGCTTCTCATGTGGGCATTTATTGCTATAAATTTTCCTCTAGATACTACTTTAAATATGTCCCAGAGATTCTGGTATGTTGTGTCTTCGTTCTCATTGGTTTCGAAGAACATCTTTATTTCTGCCTTCATTTCATTGTTTATCCAGTTAACATTCAAGAGCCAGTTGTTCAGTTTCCATGAAGTTGTGTGGTTCTGAGTTAGTTTCTTAATCCTGAGTTCTAATTTGATTGCACTGTGGTGTGAGAGACTGTTTGTTGTGATTTCCATTCTTTTTCATTTGCTTAGGAGAGATTTACTTCCAATTATGTGGTCAAGTTCAGAGTAGGTGCAATGCGGTGCTGAGAAGAAAGTATATTCTGTGGATTTGGGGCGGAGAGTTCTGTAGATGTCTATTAGGTTTGCTTGGTCCAGATCTGAACTCAAGTCCTGGATATCCTTGTTAATTTCCTGTCAATTTCCTGTCTCGTTGATCTGTCTAACATTGACAGTGGAGTGTTAAAGTCTCCCACAATTATTGTGTGGGAGTCTAAGTCTCTTTGTAGGTCATTAAGAACTTGCTTTATGTGTCTGGGTGCTCCTGTATTGGGTGCGTATATATTTAGGATCATTAGCTCTTCTCGTTGCATTGATCCTTTTACCATTATGTAATGCCCTTTTTTGTCTCTTTTGATCTGTGTTGCTTTTAAGTCTATTTTGTCAGAAACTAGGATTCCAACTCCTGCTTATTTTTGCTCTCCATTTGCTTTGTAAATCTTCCTCCATCTGCTTATTTTGAGCCTTTGTGTGTCCTTGCATGTGAGATGGGTTTCCTGGAAACAGCACACCAATGGGTTTTGACTTCTGATCCAATTTGCCAGTCTGTGTCTCTTGTTTGGGGCATTTAGAACATTTACATTTAAGGTTAATATTGTTATGTGTGAATTTGATCCTGCCATTTTGATGCTAGCTGGTTGTTTTGCCCATTAGTTGACACAGTTTCTTCATTGTGTCAATGCTTTTTACCATTTGGTACATTTTTGGAGTGGCTGGTACTGGTTGTTTTTTCTGTGTTTAGTGCTTCTTTCAGGGGCTCTTGTAAGGCAGGCCTGGTGGTAAGGAAATCTCTCAGCAATTGCTTATTTATAAATGATTTTATTTCTCCTTGGCTTATGAATCTTAGTTTGGCTGGATATGAAATTCTAGGTTGAAAGTTGTTTTCTGTAAGGATGTTGAATATTGGCCCCCACTCTCTTCTGGCTTGTAGGGTTTCTGCCGAGAGATCCACTGTGAGTCTGGTGGGCTTCCCTTTGTGGGTAACCTGACCTTTTTCTCTGGCTGCCCTTAGCCTTTTTCCTTCATTTCAATCCTGGTGAATCTGACGATTATGTGCCTTGGGATTGCTCTTCTTGAGGAATATCTTTTTTGTGTTCTCTGTATTTCCTGGACTTGAATATTGGCCTGCCTTGCTAGGTTGGGGAAGTTCTCCTGTTATATATCCTGAAGAGTGTTTTCCAGCTTGGATTCATTCTCTTCATCACTTGCTGGTACACCTATCAAATGTAGATTAGGTCTTTTCACATAATCCCATATTTCTTGGTTGGTGTTCTTTTCTCTCTTTTTTCTCTAATCTTACCTTCTTGTTTTCTTTCATTGAGTTGCTTTTCAGTCTCTGATATCCTTTCTTCTGCTTCATCGATTCAGCTATTCAAACTTGTGTACGCTTCACAAAGTTCTTGTGTTGTGTTTTTCAGCTCAGTCAGGTCATTTATATTGTTCTCTAGGCTGTTTATTCTCCTTCGTGTTTTGTCAGACATTTTTTAAGGTTCTTGGTTTGTTTGCTTTGGGTTGCCACATGTTCTTTTACCTCAGAGAAGTTTGTTATTACCTACCTTCTGTAGCCTGTTTCTGTCTGTTCAACAGACTCATTCTCCATCCAGCTTTGTTCCCTTGCTGGTGTGGAGTTGTGATCCCTTGGAGGAGGAGAGGCGTTCTGGTTTTTGGTGTTTTCATCCTTTTTGTGCTGGTTTCTTCCCATCTTTGTGGATTTATCTAGCTGTGGTCTTTGTAGTTTGTGACTGTTGGATGGATTCTCTGAGTTGATGTCCTTTTTGTTGATGATAAAGTTATTTCTTTCTGTTTTTTAGTTTTCCTTCTAACAGTCAGGCCCCTCTGCTGTAGGACTGCTGGAGGTCCACTCCAGACCCTGCTTGCCTGGGGATCATGTGCCGCAGCTGCAGAACAGTAAGGGTTTCTGCCAGTTTCTTCTTCTGTTATCTTCATCCCAGAAGGATACCCGGCAGATGTCAGCCTGAGCTCTCCTTTTTGAGGTGTCTCTTTGGATAGATGGGGGTCAGGGAGCTGCTTGAGGAGACAGTCTGACCCTTATAGGAGCTCAGGTGCTGAGCTGTCAGCTCCGTTCTCTTAAGAGCTGCTGGGCAGGTACGTTTAAGTCTGCTGCAGCGGAACTCAGAACCGTCTTTTTTCCCAGGTGCTCTGTCCTGGGAAGGTGGGACTTTATTTATAAGTTCCTGACATGCTGCTGCCTTTTCTCAGAGATGCCCTGCCCAGCTAGGAGGTAGCCTAGTCACAGTCTGCCAGCAGAGGCATTGCTGAGCTGCCGTGGGCTCTGCCCAGCTGCTGTGTGAACTTCCTTGAGGTTTTGTTTATAGAGGTATAGTTTGAACTGCCTCGGTAATGGCGGACTACCTATGTAATGGCAGACTGCCTCAGTAATGGTGGACTGCCATGGTGGTGGTGGACTGCCTCAGTAGTGGCAGACGCCCTTCCACCCCACAGAGCTGGACCATGTTGGGTCCAGCTGTGCTTGCTGTGAAACTCTCAATCCAGAGCGTTTCAGACTGCTGGTCTTTGTGGGTTGGGACCCGCTAAGCCAGATCACCTGTCTCCCTGTTTCAGCCCCCCCTTTCTTTTCAGTTGAATGGGTGGCTCTGTCTCTCAGGTGTTCCAGGCACCAATTGAAATGGCCGCCCAGGTTTGTGTGAGTTTTTGTGTGGCGAACCGCTGCCCCGGCTGAAACAGCTGTGCTGGAAACTCGTGGCACTTTTCAGCCTGGGAATCTCCTGGTCTGTGGGCAGTAGTAACTTGTTTGGAAATGCGGTGATCACTCACCTTGTGCGTTGTTCTCGCTGGGAACTGCACTTCAGAGCTGTTCCTATTCGGCCATCTTGGATCACTCTCCTGGAATGTTATTTTCAAATACAAAAACAAAGCAGAGGACTTGGGATTTCCAGAATTGAATAACATTTAGGATGCTTTATTTTATTTTAAATAAATCTGGACTTTAAAATATAGAATGCTTTCACAGTCAGTAATATTGTGTTATATAACTGTTAAGATGGTATGATATAGTCAGTTTAGCTCATGGCTTGTGAAGGTTAAATATTCCCAAATTTATGGAAAACTTTAAGGTTTACAAAGGCCTTTGTCATACATATTTGTCTCAGGAAGCTTAGTTAGGGAGTTTGTGATTACACAAGGGTTCATAGCCAGTAACTGTTATAGCTAGAATTTGATCCCAGTAGTTTTCTGGGTTTTTTTTTTTTAGGAGACACAGTCTTGCTGTGTTGCCCAGGCTATAGTGCAGTGCTGCAATCTTGGCTCACTGCAACCTCTACCTCCCGGGTTCAGGTGATTCTCCCGCCTCAGCCTCCCAAGAAGCTGGGACTACAGGTGCCTACCACCATGCCTGGCAAATTTTTTTTTTTTTTTTTTTTTTTGTATTTTTAGTAGAGTTGGGGTTTCACTGTATTGGCCAGACTGGTCTTGAACTCTTGACCTCGTGATCTGCCTGCCTCAGCCTCCTGAAGTGCTGGGATTACAGGAATGAGCCACCACTTGGTCCCCCCTCTTTTTTTTTTTTTAAGTTTTGCGATACGTGTGCTGAACATGCAGGTTTCTTACATAGGTATACATGTGTCATGGTGGTTTGCTGCACCTATCAACCTGTCATCTAGGTTTTAAGCCCCACAAGCATTAGGTATTTGTTCTAAGCTTCTCCCTCCCCTTTCCTCCTCCCACCAACAGGCCCCAGTGTGTGATGTTACCCTTCCTGTGTCCATGTGTTCTCATTGTTCATCTTGCACTTAAGAGTGAGAATATGTGTTCGGTTTTCTGTTCCTGTGTTAGTTTGCTGAGAATCATGGTTTCCAGCTTCCTCCATGTCCCTGCAACAGACTTGAACTCATTCTTTTTGTGGCTGCATAGTGTATATGTGCCACATTTTCTTTATCCAGTCTGTTATTGGTGGGCATTTGGGTTGGTTCCAGGTCTTTGCTATTTGTAAATCGTGCTGCAGTAAACATACATGTGCATGTGTCTTTATAGTTGAATGATTTATAATCCTTTTGGTGTATACCCAGTAATGGGATTGCTGGGTCAAATGGTATTTCTGGTTCTAGATTCTTGAGGAATCGCCACACTGTCTTCCACCATGGCTGAACAAATTTATACTCCCACCAACAGTGTAAAAGCGTTCCTATTTCTCCACATCCTCACCAGCATCTGTTGTTTCCTGACTTTTTTTTAATGATTGCTATTCTAACTGGCATAAGATAGTATCTAATTGTGAACCTGGTAGTTTTCAAACTGTGTTACAAGGAACCCCAGGAGCTGCTTTAGGGGCTGCTACCATGTGGCTAAGCAAGTACAGAGGGGCCAGTCCAGCTGAACACTCTAATCCCCATTATCCCATTTCAGTCAGAGCCCCTCTTTTATATTTTTAATGTATTGAACTTCAACGTAAGATTTAATTCAAATTGAGAACGTGCCTGCTTTTAAAAAAATGTTTTTAAAACACTGTGCCATGCTGTCTTTCTATCACAGTAACTAAAAATGGTGAAGGATCTATAAAGGAAGGACAATCAGATACCTGAAAAAGCTGATAATCCGATTTGGGGGAAAAAAGTAACATTCTTAAAAGGGAAAGAATGAAGTGCTGATGTGACTGGTACTGACTGTGTTTGCTTATAGTAGTCAGGGGAAGGATGGAGCATTTCGGTACAGTTTTGGTGGGAGAAAAAATCAGACTTGGTTGGCCTATAAAAAGATGGTTAGTATTTAATTGGATAAAGGGAAGAATCAAGTGTGAATGGGAGATTGAACAGTTTGGGCAAAGGGACAGAGGTAAGAATTTATGTACCAGGCTTAAGGGATGGTGAAATTGGCCTGGCATTGATAAATAGTCAAGGTTGGATAAGTAGGAAAGCCATGAAAGGCAAATGGAGCCATTGGGCTTTAAAATAAGATTTACTGTAAGTTATTGACTAGGGCTGTTGTATGATGATTCAGGGATTTTAGAAAATTAACCTAGAGTAATGATTGTGGGATCAATCAGATATTTCATGAAAATAAGTGGTACAACTCAACTGATGATAGACTAGCTTTTAAAGGGGTAGGCGGTGATTTTGTTTTTCTTTTGAGACCGAGTCTTGCTCTGTTGCCCAGGCTGGAGTGCAGTGGTGTGATCTCAGCTCACTGCAACCTCCGCCTCCCGAGTTGAAATGATTCTGGTACCTCAGCCTCCCAAGTTCAAATGATTCTTGTACCTCAGCCTCCCAAGTAGCTGAGATTATAGGTGTGTGCCACCACACCCAGCTAATTTATATATTTTTAGTAGAGATGGGGTTTCACCATGTTGGCCAGACTGGTCTCAAATTCCCGACCTCGGGTGATCCACCAGCCTCAACCTCCCAAAATTCTGGGATTACAAGGTTGAGGCACCTTGGCCAGCCAAAAATTTTTATCTTAAATAATGAAGCTTATTTATTCATTGGTTTAAAACTTTTTCGGGTACCTATGATATGCCAGTCATACTTATCACTGAGGATGCACTGATAAATAAATCTGGGATTCTGTTCCCAAGAAGCTTACCTTAAGTAAATAATACCCTAAGAGTTACAGATCCTACGATAGTATCTGTACAGGCACCAAGGAAGGAATATTCATTTCTTTCTTGGAACGTTGGGGATGGATATTGATATGCTTGAACAGATGTTGAAAATAGAACTGGGTAACTGCTTGCATTGCTAAGAGGGCAGAAGAGCAGAATGCCCTTCAAGATGAGGAACAGAAAAAAAACACATGCATAACATGGCATGTCAAGTTTGAAGAACCTCAAGTAGTTAAAAATAAGTAAGAATATAAGGAGATATTGAGGGAGTCTGGGAAGAGGTAAAAGAAAAGACTGGAAAGGTAGGTGAGAATAAGATCATAGAAGTTAGTTTGTACATCGTGTTAAATGGTTGTGGTATCTATTTAACAATTTTAAGTAAGAGACTATGGTCATTTTCATTTTAGAAAAAAATCATTTCATGTATCAGTGTGGAGGATGGATTGGAGAAAAGAAAATGGATATTAAGATACTTGTTAGGATGCTATTAAAATGATCCAGGTGGGAGAACTAATGCAGGCCTGAAATGAGGTGTTAGCAGTGGAGACAGAGAAGTACTGTGCATAATGTAGATACTCAGTAAATATTAATGTTCCCTAGATTTATAGTTACAATTTCATGTAACTTTGCCACTAGTTTAGTAGAATTTGAAAATTGGTCATCTGAAATAGGTACATGTTTTGATATTCATGGTGAGGGATTTCTTGGTATTTGAAGCTGCTTTTATTCAAGATATTTTGAAGTTGGTTCCTGTTATCATAGTACAATTGAAACACCTTCCTTCTTGTCCGTGATTTTTAAGATGAAAGGCTGCTAAAAATGATACATTTTCATCCTCTCAATTGCTGTTATCTAAGTAATAATTAAATTCTGTGCCTTTTATGAGATTTTTTGTCTTTTGATTGTCCTGAAAGCACTTCTTTTTAACTTACTTGATATGTGATTACTATCTCTCTTTCTGCTTCGTCACTTCCTCTTTAGGTCATTGTTACTTAATTCCTGTTCCTCCATTTCTGTTTTTGTTTAGCTTTTACTTCTCTACTTCTAATTTGATTTAATGCCTCAGACTTAATTAGCCACTTGACTATTTTCCTTGTCTTTGTCTTTGCACCTCTTTAAAGGCAAGAACTGCATTCTGTGCTTCCTTCACTATCCTTAGTGAATAATGGAATGCTGGGCACTTTTATCCAGACTTTTTTGAAATTCTAGTTGCCTTTATAGTGTTCCTTAATGATCCATATATCATTGAAAAGCAGTATTGGAATTAGACTTACTGTTCAAGCAGTAAAATTGAGATGAAGATTGATTAGTCTGTCACAGTGGGTTTATGGAAGGAAGAAAATTGGAGCTTTAATTTGTGTCTTCAGTTATATGCTTAATTTGCTATCTTACTCAGCTTCATTCACCACTCCACTCATTAACTTTATTATTTTTATTTTATTTTATTTTTGAGACAGGATATTGCTTTATTGCCTAGGCTGGTCTTGAACTCCTGTCCTCAAGTGATCATCCTGCCTCGGCCTCCCAAAGTGTTAGAATTACAGGCATAAGCTACTATGCCTGTCTACTTTATTATTTTAAATCCCCTTATTACTGTTGTTGCTTTTCTCTTTTGGAAATACAATGGCCTTGAGGTCCTATGAACCTATTTTTTAATAAACTGATTTAAGGGTCTCCTGAATCATCTCTACCAAGTATCTGTGCATCTCTTCAGTTGTTCAGGATAATGTTTCTCAGCCATTTTGAAAGTGTAGCACAATCCAGACTTATAAGTAGTTTAACACAAGTTTCTAGTAATATAGATTTGTTGACTTATTCTTAGTGGCTTGTGTTTAAAATGTTAAATTAATAGCTAACTCTTTTAACGTTTATGTAAATGTTAAATTGATAGCTAACCTCTGTTAACATTTATATAAATTATGTTAGAGAAAGTACCTTTTCTGGTAATAAACTTATTAATTATACAGATATCAGAGATGAAAATCTTGGTCAAGGTCATGTTTTATTTTATTTTGAGACAGTCTCACCCTGTCACCCAGGCTGGAGTGTAGTGACACAATCTCAGCTCACTGCAACATCTGCCTCCAGAGTTCAAGTGATTCTCATGCCTCAGCCACCCAAGTAGCTGGTATTACAGGCATGTGCCACCACGCCTCAATAATTTTTGTATTTTTAGTAGAGACAGAGTTATGCCATGTTGGCCAGGCTGTTGTTGAACTCCAGGCCTCAAACAGTCCACCCACCTCGGCCTCCCAAAGTGCTATGATTACAGGCATGAGTCACCACGTGCAGCCAAGGTTACAGTTTATAATATGCTTAAGTGGGTGTTTTGTTCCTCTTAAGTACAGTATATACAGCCTGAGCTCTATACCCTTTATTAAGAAAACAAAAGCCGGTAAAACTGGCATAGAAATTTTTTTATACTTCCCTTTTCCAGCACTGTACTGCTTAAGTCTTTTTAAATGTAGACTACTTGATAATTACAGGGAGAACAAAATGGGGATTTAAAGTATCCTAAGTGAGGCTTTAGGTTTGCGTTCTCTATGCTGAATTTGTATACAATGTTCTTCGCTTTTTTTAGTCTTTTATTCAAACTTTAATACTTCAAAGCATAATTTACTGAACAGAGATGTATTATACAGTTTTATTAGCCAGCAGATGGTAATATAAGGTTTTACCTTAGTCATTCTTAACACTAGAGTGAAGTATATTCCATTAAAATAATTTGATGTGAAGTATGAAGTAGCTAATCACCCTATTTCAGGAACTTTCTCTGAACCTGCATACATTTACTTTTGAGAATAAAGGTTCAAAAGGGCCCATTTAATTGTAGGGCAAGTGTTAGTAGCCTATGGGGTATGAACTACATGGTGGTATGTGAACCTAATATTTGTTGTCATATACCTCTAGGAAGCCATGCTCATAATTGAAACATATATGAGGTTTGATGTCACTGTCTCCTACTTCTTTGCCTTTTTTATCACAAGTTTAGGATTTTTTTGTTTAATAAAACAAGTTTGAATATTATTCCTATCTTTATATTTACTAGCATAAAAATGATTGTTATTCATCTGAATATGAATAGACCACCAGAAAAAATAACAAGCAACAGAGAAATTGTTTTAATTCTACCATTTCTTCGCAGATTACAAAAGTCTCCTATTTGTTGTTTGCTGGAGTGGTTGATGCCAAGTAAAAAGAGCAATTTGTTTAAGCTCTCTCCTAGATAACTTGCCAACCACCCTTTTCAGATGTAATCTTAGGCAAACCATGTAAGCTTTCTAAGCCTCATTTTTCTGAAGAAGATAAGAAGAGTGCCAGTACTTCCCTCACAGAGGAGGTAATTCATGTAAACATACTATCTAGCACATAGTAAGTGCTCAAATGTTAGCTACTGTTTCTGTTTCCATAATTGTTATTAATATTACCATTATACTAGGTTCATTTCTCTGAGATAAGTTTGGACTTACATTTTTGGAATTTCAGAGGAGTCATATGAGATCCTGATCCTGAGGAGAAGATTAAGCTTGATATATGATAGATTAGTAGAAAACTAAAAACATTTAGGAGCCAGAGGAAATCATCTCAGCTAAGCTTCAGAAGACATAGGTATTTGAGGCTTGCATTCCCTCAGAGATCAATTGTAATCAGGAGGGAATATAATATGTATTAGATATTGATCTTCACTTTCAGTAAAGTTAGCATGCAGTTGACAAAGAACATTGAAAGGGTTTTTTTTTTCTTAAATAATAAGGCAACTTTAGAAGAAAGTCTACCTGATAGCCAACTGATGCTTCTGTAGTAATTTTCAAAAGTAAAGAGATGCTTCTAGTGTCCTTCAACAAACTACACAATAAATACTTGTTAACAGACTGACCATACTTTATTTATAGTGCTGTTTTGTCTTATTTTTATTGTACTTTATGAGACAAGAAAAACTATTAAGGAGCCAGCTACTAAGTCTTCTGGGAAAACATTTGGGTTACAGACACCATGGAGCCAATGATACCCTGAGATGGCAGCCTCCCTAACAGTGGCAAGCTGTCTTACAAATAATTGTCAGTGGACACATCAATGTAGATAAGGCAGCCTTGCTGGCAGTGTTGGGGTGGAGGGTGGAGTTGGGGATGGTATGCAAGATTTCATTGGGGAGAGTTTAGGATAGACTTTAAAAAGTGTCTTCTTATGGAGAGTTGGAAGCACTAGAAATACTTGCTACTTAAGATCATAGAAATCCTGAAATTTAAAATACCAAGTGTATGTTTAGTAATGATCATTTAATAAATTAATTAAGTAGTAAACTTTTTTACTTTATAGACAAAATATCTATTCCCTCTAGAATATAAGCTTCCTATTAGTCTATGAGGGCAAGAACTATATCAATGCATCTTCATTCCTCCATTCCCAGTACCTGGCACAATACATAATATAGCACATAGCAGATATTCAATAAAAATGTACTATGTGAACAAATGATTTTTGTGCTAAAATAGCAAGCTGAATGTTTTGAGGTAGTAGTTGACATGCCTTTAAAATAGTATTTTCCCCTTTGTGTACTTATTGGACTAACATACATGAGAATCACCTCATGGCTTGTTAAAAATGCAGATTCCTAGCTGGGCATAGTGGCACACAACTCTAATCCCAGCATTTTGGGAGGCTGAGGTGAGAGGATTGCTTGAACCCAGGAGTTCCAGACCAGTCTGGGCAACATGGCAAGACTATCTCTAAAAAAATTAGCCAAACTTGATGGTGTGCACCTGTAGCTCTAGCTATATAGGAGACAGAGATGGGAGGATCCCTTGAGCCCAGGAGGTCGAGGCTGCAGTGAGCCAAGTCCACACCATTACACTCCAGCCTAGGTGACAGAGTGAGAGCCTGTCTCAAAAAAAAAAAAAAAAAAAAATGCAGACTTCTGGCTTCATCTAAGGCCTACTGAATCAGAATTTCTGGAGGGTAGGCTTTGGGAATCTGTTTTTGACAAGGTCCACCGCTGTTGTGTGTACAAGGTGTGTAGTAGTATAATTTGCCTTTACAATAGTCATCAGCTAAACCTTTGAATTAAAGAAAATAAACAGTATGTAACCTTTATTGGGCAATGTTTATGCCAGGCACTGTGCTAAGGATATTATTAGCATTATCTTATTTAATCCTTACACAGCAGGTACAATTTATTTCTATTTTCTGATGAAATTATGGCATGGAAAGTGGTGGCACCGGGGTTTGAACTCAGTGCTGTGACTCCAGACTCCACACTCTTTAACCATTACACTATGCTATGCTGACATTAATATTCTATATGATTCAGCTTGCAGAGAAGTTCTTTGATATGACTTTACACTGCTTTAATCAATAGTGTGGGTTTATGGAAAGCCACATTCAGTTTTATCAAGGTGTATAATAATTGGGGAGGGTATGGATTTCATCTGGTTACTACACAATCTTATGATTCCAGAGCTCATCCCAGTCCTCCTTAATTGTCTTTGGTGCTGAACTTACTGATCCTTAGCCCTAAGTCAGTATAGTAGAGTGGTTAAGAACAGAGGCCCAGAGTTTTAAAATCCTGATCTTAGTCAAAATACCTGATTTCTGTGCCTCAGTTTCTTCATCTACAATTCTGAAAAATGTGTGTTCATTAGTTCTTCAAAAATAATATCCTTTCCATTTTTATTTTTGTCTCCTTCTGAGACTGTTATCTGAATTCCTGCTCTTTTAGCCTTTGTATCTTTTAGTTTTTTTTTTGCATTTCTATTTCTTTATTCTTTCGTACTATTTTCTGGAAGAGTATCTCAGTCTTATTTCCTAATTCACTAAGATATTCAACTGTACCCCTCCTGCTGTTTATACTCAGTTATTTTTTAACTTATTTTTTATTCCTAATATTTCATTTAGACTCTTTTAAACTTTTGTTGCAATTTTATGTTGGTAATATCTTCCCTTAGTTCATCTGTTTCAGTAACTCTGCTTCAGATAGCATATGATGCCAGTTGTCACCCCAGGGATGTTTGTATGTATGCACATGCACATATGCACACGTGTCTATAGGTTTCTGGAATTCATATTTCATTTTCCCTTCTATAGTTTCTGCAGAGTTGGTTTTGAGGGTGGGAGTTAGCAGCCCATGCTGGTTTGCCTTGTTAGTAGTTTTGTCCATAATATGCAGATGATAATTGTATGTGCTTCATAGAGTTATTATGAAAAATTAAATATTTTATGAGAAGTTCTTAGAACAGCACTGGCATGCAGCCATGCATTCAGTTTGGCTTTAAACAAACCTACAGAGGGCTAAGTTGTATCCAGATGCCAGCTTTCAAATACTCTTTGGAAAAATTAGAATATAGAGCTCACCAGAGTGGGAAAGTGTACTGACCGTCTCTTTTAGAGTTTGAGCTGCTGCAGGATTCTGCTGTATATTCTAATGTTTTCTTTCTCTCTTATTGCGTAGAAAATGTGGGGAAAAAAATGGTTAATTTAAAAAAATTTTCCATATTGAACATTTTCAAACCAGAAAAATATATACGCATCAGTTAGATTTAGCAGTTATTGTTTTTGCCACATTTGCCACGTCAATTTTTCTAAAATCTTTAAATTACAAGTATATGGCATTTTACTTGTAAATACTTCAGTGTATAGTACATCTCTGAAATAGTAAGACATTTCTTATATAACTATTATACCATAAAATGAATAACTTCCTAATTCCCTGACATCATGTAATACCACATGCATATTCAGATTACCCCAGTTGTATCCAAAGTGACTTTTATAGCTAGTTTGTTCATATCAAGTTCCATTCAAGTTGTACACACTGCATTTCGTGGCTGTTTCTCTTTGTTACATCTCTTTTATTTTAGTGCATTCATTTCCTCCCCCTCCATTCTGGATTTCTTTAATTATTTCCTGATAGTATGTTTGAACTTATTCTACCTCTTATATATTCTACCTTTTATATATTCTGTAAACTAGAAATCAGAAATTAGATCTAAAGGCTTGATTAGGTTAATGACATACATTTTTGGCAAGAATGTTTTATGAATGATGTGTAAAAATGGATTGATTTTAAAAGCAGATGAGAAAAGGAGTTATATATATATAATATATATATTATAGGACTTATATATGTAATATATAAGCACTCTCTATACAATATATTTCATATATTATATTATATATATTATATATTATAAGGATTAAATGAGACAATGTATTTAATGGTAGATAGTATAAGCACTCTGTCTATAATATATAATATATTTTATATTATATATAATACATTATATATTATATAATATATTTTATATATTATTATGTAATATATTTATTATTATATAATAATATAGACAGAGAGAGAGTGCTTATACTATCTACCATTAAATACATTGTCTCACTTAATCCTTACAGTAGCTCCGAGGCATAAGTCATATTTTTCCTTTGTAGTAAAGGACCACCCAACTCTTCTTTTTAAATTTTTTTAAATTGCATTTTAGGTTTCAGGGTACATGTGAAGAACGTGTAAGATTGTTGCATAGGTACATACATAGCAGTGTGGTTTGCTGCCTTCCTCCCCATCACCTATATCTGGCATTTCTCCCCATGTTATCCCTCCCCAACTCCACACGCCCTGCTGTCACTCCCCTGTTTCCACCCAACAGACACAGAGTGTGTGATGCTCCTCTCCCTGTGTCCATGTGTTCTCATTGTTCAACTCCCACCTGTGAGTAAGAACATGCGGTGTTTGATTTTCTGTTCGTGTGTCAGTTTGCTGAGATTGATGGTTTCCGGGTTCATCCATGTCCTTACAAAGGACACAAACTCATCATTTTTTATGACTACATAGTATTCCATGGTGTATATGTGCCACATTTTCCCTGTCCAGTCTATCATCGATGGGCATTTGGGTTGGTTCCAAGTCTTTGCTGTTGTAAACAGTGCCACAGTGAACATTCGTGTGCATGACATTTTAAAGCAACTATGAAAAGGCAGGCTTACAAAGTCAACTTGCAATTGCATCTCTGGTCCAGGTGGAGGGATGAGAGCCCAGAGACTATCCCCCTGAGAGCCCTGTTGCTGTGTGTGAATGGTGAATGTGTGTGTAGGGATATGGATTGTAGGCCCTGTTAAAACACTAAACATCTCTTTGGAAGAAGGCTGTCCTCAAATGTGCCATTAAAACCATCCACAGGCTAGTCTATGGCCAAAATGTAAAAGAAAAGAAGCCTATCGTTGGCAACTACTCAAGCAGTCTGACAAGCTTTCCTGGGTGTCTAGTACATACTAAGCACAGTGTTCATGTCTCAGATACAGAGATTAACAAGTCTCTGATCTTTAATGCACATGGCTTGATGGGAAGACTGACAATAAAATAGACAATTGCAATGTTGTAATGTGTGTGGTATAATAGAGATATACACAGACCAGAGAGAGGTCCAATTCAGCCTCTGAAGGCAGAAAGCTCAGTAATAACTTCTCAGATGTGATGCTTTAACTTGTTGCCCTTTTATTTTTTAATTTTTCCTCCCAAGTGCCTTTATGCCATTTAAGGAACTCTTCTGCAAAGGAAAAAGAATTTAAGAAAACTCCTTCACCTGGTGTTATTGATGGTGGCATATGATACTTGGTCCAGATATTGGGCCTGAATATCCAAAGGTCTTTACCACTGCAAGCTATTCTTAGAATCTGAGAATGAATTGACAATAATAGAGTTTCACCTACTTGGAAGAGAGGTTGTTTGGGGGCTAGAGTGCTTATGTTCCAATCTTTAAAAGTCACATCACTGGAATGACTCCTGACATTTGTCAGAAGCTGGATCAGATCACAAAAGCCCTTCCCTGAAGCAAGAGGCCTCCTCCAGGACTGAGCTCATTTACCTAGCCTGGCCCTGAATTTCTATAGCGGAGGCAAGCCTCAGGAAAATGCTTACTGCCTGCTATGTTGCCAGACCACAAAACAGTGATGTGTAGAAGTGACAGGTACTCTCCCCCTCTGGGAGAGAAAGGTCCATTGTTCTCCTGCATGGACCCTCTAGCAAGCTACTTAACATGGAATCACACCCCTGGAGGAGACAGGTGAACTCTTGAACAGTAAGGTCAGATCTAAAAGGCAACTGAATCTAGATCCAGAGGCAAGTGGCAGCTTAAAGTGGCACCAAGTCATAAAATGATTTCCCTCTTGAGCTTAGGGGAAGATACATATTTAAGCAGCATCCCAGGCTAATATGGGAGTACATGGATGCAACACTCTATCTCATGCTGGATTAGCGGCCCTGGAAACCACAGCTGTCTCTTAATCAAGACTCAGTATTGTGAACCCAAATAATCTGAGGCAGGTCTCAGTTAATTTAGAAAGTTTATTTTGCCAAGGTTGGAGGACGTGTCTGTGACACAGCCTCATGAAGTCCTGATGACATTTGCCTAAGGTTATCAGGGCACAGCTTGGTTTTATACATTTTAGGGAGACATGACACATCAATCAGTATATGTGAGAAGTACCTTAGTTCCTCCAGAAAGATGGGGACAACTCAAAGCAAGTCCCTTCCCCACCCCAGGGGACTTCTAGGTCACAGGTAGTTGGGACACAGATGGTTTGAGTTTCTCATAAGTCTTTCTAAAGAAGGCAATCAGATGTGCCTCCATCTCTGTGAACAGAGGGATGACTTTGAATAGAATGGGAGACAGAATTTCCCTGAGCAGTTCCCAGCTTGAAAGGGCCCAAGACATTTTCCTTTCACAGTATCTTAGTCCATTTTGTGTTGCTATAAAGGAGTACCTAAAGTTGGGTAATTTATCAAGAAGAGGTTTATTTGGCTAGTGATTCTACAGGCTGTACAAGAAGCATGACACCGGCATCCATCTGCTCAGCTGCTGGTGAGGGCTTCAGGCTACTTCTACTCATGGCAGAAGGCAGAAGGCCAGTATGTGCAGAGATCACAAGGCAAGAAGAAGCAAAACAGAGCAGGGGGAGGTTCTAGGCTCTTTTTATCAACCAACACTTGTGGGAACTAATAAGAGTGAGATTTCACCAACCCTTCCCACCAGGGAAGGCATTAATGTTTTCACATGGGATCCACCTCCATGACCCAAACAGCTTCCATTAGGCCCCATCTCCTACCTTGGGGACCAACTTAGGAGGCTTGGGGAGAGAAACATCCAAACTACAGCATTTTGCCCCCAGCATTTTAAAACACATATCCTTTTCACATTGCAATATAAAATCATCCCTCTCCAATAGGCCCCCAAAGTATTAACTTGTTCAGCACCCACTCAAAAGCTCACATTCCAAAGTCTCACCTGAGATTCAAGACAAGTTGTTTAGAGCTGCAAGCTGTAAAATCAAAAATAAGTTATTTGCTTTCAAAATACAACGATCGTGCAGGCATCAGGTAAAGATTCTCATTCCAAGAGGAAGAGATGAGCCAAAAGAAAGGTGTAAGAGGCCCCACACGAGTCTGAAACTCAGCAGGGCAGACATTAAATCTTGAATCTCCGGAATAATCTACTTTGACTACATGTGCGACATCTTGACACACTGGAAGAAGAGGTGGACTCCCAAGGCTTAGGGCAGCCCTGCTCCCATGCTTTGCTGGGTGCAGTCCCCATGGCTGGCTGCTCTCACAGGTTGGAGTAGAATGCCTGTGGCTTTACCAGCCCGAGGCTACATAGTGCCAGTAGCTCTACTAGTCTGGGGTCTGGAAGGTGATGATTCTGTTCCTGCAGCTATGCTAGACATGGCCCTAGTACAGGCTGTCTGTGGTGGCTCTGCTTCTGCAGCAGGCTTTTGTCTAGGCACCCATGCATTCCTATACATCTTTTGAAATCTATGTGGAAGCCTCCAAGCTTTCACCACTCTTGCATTCTGGACACCTATAGACATAGCAACCATAGACATTCTGGACACCTATAGACATAACATATGCCTCCAAGGCTTCCTGCTTACATCTCCCCAGAGTGGCAGCCCGAGCCATACCTGGGACTCTTTGAGCTGTAGCTGGAGCTAGAGCAGCAGGGACACAGGGAACAGGGAGCAGTATCCCAAGGAGGAATAGGAAAATAGCACCCCATAAATGTCCCCAGAATCGATTCTGTGATTCTGTCCTCCTAGGCCTCTGGGCTGGTGATTTGGGGGCAGCCTTGAAGATTTCTGAAATGCCTATGTGGGCTTTTTTTCACTGTTTTGACTATTAGCACTTGGCTCCTTTTAGTCACATTAATCTCTTAGAAAGTGGTTTTACTGCAGTACCCTTGAATTTTTCTCCTTAAAATGTTCTTTCCTTCTGTACCACATAGGCAGCCTGCAAATTTTCTAAATATTTACTCTCTGCTTACTTTTTATGTATAAATTCCACCTTTAGGTCATCTCCTTGCTACCATATCAGGTTACAAGCAGTTGAAAGCAGCCATGTCACTTCTTAAAGGCTTTGCACCTTAGAAAATTATTCTCCTAGGTATCTTAGGACAGCATTCTTAAATTTCTCCTTTCACTAATCCCAAGAGCATAAATGGAATGCAGAAAAGTTCTTTGCTAAGTCTAATAAGGATGATCTTTGCTTTACTTTCCAATAAGTTCCTCATTTTCATCTGAGATGTCATTGGCATAATTTTTGCTGTCTATGTTTCTATCAGAATTTTAGTTGCAGCCATTATCTTAGTTCATTTTTGTTTTTATAAAGGAATGCCTGAGGCTGGGAAATAAATTTTTTAAAGTTCCTTTAGCTTATAATTCTGTAGACTGTACAAGAAGCATGACACTGGAATCTGCTTCTGATGAGGGCCTCAGGCTGCCTTCAATCATGGTGGAAGGTGAAGTGGAGCTGGGTGTGTGTAGAGGTTACATGGTGAGAGAAGAAGAGCAGAAGCATGGAGATGCCAGGCTTTTTTCAACAGCAGGCCCTCGTGGGAACACATAGAGTGAGAACTTACTAACCGCTGCAAGAACGACACCAAGGCATTCCTAAAGGGTCCACCCCTATGTCTCAAACACTTCCCAATATGCTCCACCTCCAACAATGGAGACCAAACGTCAACATGAGGTTTGGAGAAGTGAAATGTCCAAACCATACCAACCACTTAACCAATCTCTAAGAAGTCTCCAACTTTCTCTTGCCTTTTTGTCTTGTCTGAGTCCTCCAAAATCTTGTAGCCTCTGCCCATTAACCAGTTCCAAAATCACTTCTGCATTTTTAGGTATCTTTATAGCAACACCCTTTTCCTTGGTATCAATTTTATGTTGCTATAAAGGAGTATTTAAAGTTGGGATATTTATAAGGAAAGGAAGTTTATATGGTACACTGTTCCACTGATTGTGCAAGAAGCACAGCACTGGTATCTGCATCTGGGGAGGGCCTCAGGCTGCTTCCACTCATGGCCTGAGTGGAGACAGTGTGTGCAGAGATCATACACTGAGAGAGAAAGTAAGAGACACAGTAAGGCCATGCCTGGATCTTTTAAATAATCAGTTCTCATGTGCACTAATACAGTGAGAACTCATTACTATGAGGACCACCAAGCCAAGCCATTTATGGGGGTCTGCCCCCATGACCCAAACACCTCCCATTCAGCCCCACCTCCAATATCAGGATCAAATTTCAACATGAGATTTAGGGGGCCAAACATCCAAACTATAGCACTGGGTAACTGAGTAGCAGCCAGTGTGTATGATTGGAGTAGAATAATCATGGGACTTAGGTATATAGACCAACATTAGAAATATGCTGCCATTTACGAACTGCCTGTCCTTTGACAGTAAGTTAACGAAGGATCTTCTTTGAAAAAAGGAGTAATAGCTACATCAGTTAGAGTTGCCCAGTAAGATATTGGAGGTCCAGTTAAATGAAGTTCAAATAAAGAACAAATAATTTTTTCATATAAGTGTACTCCAATTGTTGCATGGGACATAATTATACTAAAATTTGTTCATTGTCTTTCAAAATCCAAATTTAACAGGGACACAGCCTTTCTGTTTGCTAAATCTGACAACCTTAGAGTTTATCAACATGGGCTAGTTTAAGCTGAAGTAATATTTAGTTTTAGAATCTTGCCAGCAAATTCTATTAAACAGTTTGTGGTTCTCTAAGTGTTGTCCCCAGAAAAGCAGCATCTGCATGTCCTAGAAACATTGGAAATGCAATTTTAGGCCTACTGAATTAGAAACTATGGATATAGAGCCAAGCAATTTGTTTTAACAAGCCCCCAGGTGACTCTGATGGACTAAAGTTTGAAAACCACTGCACACATTTGTAGAATATCCAAAAGCTAAATATCTTTCTATCCTGTAGCCCAACAATTTCATGACTAAGTATATACCAAGAGAAATGAGTCCATTATTCGCTAAAATACATATATGGAGTTTTCCTAACAGCCTTATATACATCATGGCCCATGGCTGAAACAACCCAAACCTACATCAACAGGAGAAAAAATAAATTATGGTACTTAGAACACAGCACAGCCCTAAAAAGAACAAATTTCTTATGTGTTAAACAATCTGGGTGAAAATTTACAGACAACATTTTGAGTCAAAGAAACATGACACAAAAGAATATGTATGTTCTATGTGGTTTTATTTATGTACAGTTCCTAGATCAGGTGAATCTAATATATTTTAATGGCAATCAGAATAGTGTAACTGGGGTTGGGATGGGTGGTGGTATTGACTGGAAAGAGAAATGAAGAATCTTCTAAGGTGCTGGAAATGTTGTACATCTTTACTTGGTTATGGTTATACAGGTGTATTTAGATATATACATTTATACATGTGTTCATTTAAGATTAATACACCTTATATATTTTATACTTCGAAAAGAGAAAAGAAAATAATTAATGAAACAAATCTCAGTGGCTAAAAGAACAAAAAATTATGCCTCACTCCTACTACATGGCTTTTTAAACTTCCATCACCTCACCTGGGCCAATCATTCATGTGGCCTTATCTATCTTAAAGTGGGAAAAGCAGTACATCCTTCATAGAGGGAGAAACAACGGAATAGTTATAAACTGTCTTACTGACTCCAACAAACCTACTTCTTGCAGTTCTATGTAATAGACATATTCTCATTTATTCGTCTTCTTTATTCAAAAAACATTTATACTATGAATAAAGCACTGTGTTAGCCATGTGAGATTCAGTGATAAAATAAAATGATCTTGCTCTTAGGGAGCTTATATTCAAAGAAGTAAGACATTAAAAGAGATTACATAAATAATTAATTAGAATTATGATAGATCCAGTAGGACTTTGACCATTTGCCCTCATCATTTTCTTAAGGTACTGCTGCTGCCTGGGTACCTCTTTTGCAACCAGGCAGTATCAGCTGAGATGCATGACACAATCTGAGACCTCCTTTCTCATCCCCTTCAACACCTCAGCAGTTACATGAGCCATCAGCAGTTCATAAATGGGGTAAAGGGTAGAACTGTTTTAGCCAGTGTTTAGTAGAAGAGATTGAGGTTCTAAACTGCACTAGAAGCTGAATGCAAAATTCAAAAATAATGAGTAGGCAAAAGAAAGTCAAACAGGACTTGACATTCACCGCTGTTCCTCTGAAAGCCCATGATACAACCATTGCAGTGGACTGACTAAATATGCAGGAGTAGAAGAAAGAGAACTGTGAAGGCAGATAAACAACAGCAACAATAAAAAGTATCAAAGGGTGAGAGCTCTATGATAAAAATAGCCAGAAGAATAGCCAGACATTTGGAAGAGAGGTTCTCATATTTGGTCATCCATCAGAATTACCTTGGGGACTGTTTTTATACCTTGTTGGGCCCTACCCGCAGAATTTCTGATCAGTGGATCCAGACAGGGGCCTAAGAATTTTCACTTCAATAATTCTCAGATCATGCTGGTGTCGTTAGTCCCTGAACACACATTGAGAATTGCTGACCTAGAGGAAGGAAAGAAATGTGACACTGAACTTCTCTCACTTTCCTTCTATTTTGAACAAGCTGCTATTATTCCAAAACGGAAAACTGAGACATTCTGCCTACTAATGCTATTATTTTTTCAAATTCACCATTAAGATGTAGGGATGTAATAACAGCTGTGAAACCTCTTATAGTATACGGGTCTTCCTTGGGTCCATTACAAAGAAATAAATCAGTCATTCTTTTCGTGTTTATTCTCCAGTTGACCCTTGAACAAAGAAAGGGTTAAAGATGTAAAGTTCTGTCCCTCTCTGTGGTGAAAATGCACGTATAACTTTTGACTCCCCAGACTTAACTACTAATAGCCTACTGTTGACTGGAAGCTTTACCAATAACATAAACAGTTGATTGGCATGTATATTGTGGGTTAAATTTATTGTATACTATATTATTACAAAAAAGTAAGCTAGAGAAAATAAAATATTCTTACAACTCATTAAGTGGAAATGGAACATCATAAAGGTCTTCATCCTCATCATCTTCATGTTGAGTGGGCTGAAGACGAGGAGGAGGAGGGATTGGTCTTGCTGTCTCAGGGATGGCAGAGGCAGAGTAAAATCTACAAATAAGTGGACTCCTGTAGTTGAAACCTGTGTCATTCATGGGTCAAGTGTGTGTGTGTGTGTATGTGTGTGCGTGTGTGCGTGTGTGTGTGTGTATTAATTTAGTTTAGACTACAAAGGGCAACCTGCTAATTATTAGGCTAATTCAGTCATTCTCAAATGTAGTCTTGATTAGAAATAATCCTTTCGGCTATTTGCCTAAGTGTGTGCATGTGTTCAGGTCCCAACCCAAGACCAACTATCTCAGAATTTTCAGGTAATCTCAGAATTTCAAGATAACATGGCCTGAGGAACCAAGGAACCTAGGAACCAAGACTGAAGCTGGATTATGCCACATATACAAGATGGCATATTGGAGGTCATCATGGAGGACCGTCAGTAGCAGAGGCTAGGAACCACAGGTTGAGGGGAGGTGGTAAGTGAAATAATGGGGCTAGGCAAGAATAGAAAGGAGTATCATGGCAATCATTTTTGTATTGCAAATATTTCTTCTCCAAGCCCTTATAAAATAATATTTAAATGTGTTTTTAATCAGTCCTAAATAACTGGTAAATTATTATTATGATGTCATCATGATAATCATATTTTCTCATTCATGGAAAGGATATTTACTGAGCCTTTAATGAATGCCAGTCACTGTACAGGTTTTAGAGATTCACTTATGAATAAGGTAAATCTACTCCAGGTACTTAACTGATAGAGATTTTAAACTGTACTCATGTAACCCTGTCACTCATTCCCCTGTCAGGACAACCCCACTGCTTCCCATTTTTATTCCTCTACATTTGGTTACAACCCGGTCTTCTACTCTTATCTCTTCCGGCGATCTTGATCTATGAGATACTTGTCTCTTTGTCATCCTTCCCTTCTGTTGAAAACAAACCTCTCAATGCCTGTAAGCCCCATTCACCCTCATCCATTCTATATGGATCACTTCAACCCTCATTTTTACTTAAGCCTTTTACCTTCACTTTAGTCCAAAGTCAGCACTCTTTCTTTCTAATTTTCTTTAGGACTTAATGTGCCCATTAGGTATGTAAATGTACGCATTCAGTATTTAATCTGTATTGAGCCATGTTATATATAAGCAGTACTGTCCCTTTGCAATTTTAATCTATCAGAATTATGGATAAGATTTGCTATCCCTTCATAAAATTGTGTTTCCATGATAATGTCATTTAAAGTTGAATCATTTCCTCATAGGCACTGTGAGTGCAGATTTGGTGGCTGGCTTTTAAAAATTAGGCTAATTCAGTCATTCTCAAATGCAGTCTTGATCAGTAATAATCCTTTCAGTTATTTGCCTAAGTGTGTGCATGTGTTCAGGTCCCAAACCAAGACCAACTATCTCAGAATTTTCAGGTAATCTCAGAATTTCGAAATAACATGGCCTGAGAATCTATCTTTTGAACAAGTGCCTCCAGAGAATCTTATGAAGAAGCAAGTTTGAGACCCTTCAGGCTGTACATTAAACTAAAAACTTGAAGGTGTTTTTTTAAATCAATATTCTAGAATAATTAACTCAAAATCTCTAAAGGTGACGTTTTCCTGGCATATTTTCTTTCCTTTTTTTTTTCATCTTTCCATGACATTTATTTATTTATTTTAATTTATTTTTTATTTCAATAGGTTTTTGGAGAAGAGGTGGTGTTTGGCTACATGAATAACTTTTTAGTGGTGATTGAGATTTTGGTGTACCCATCATCCAAGCAGTTGTATGCTGTACCCAATGTGTAGTCTTTTATCCCTCATCCGCTTCCCACCCTTTCTCCAAGTCCCCAGAGCCTATCGTATCATTCTTATGCCTTGTGTCCTCATAGCTTAGCTCACACTTATGAATGAGAATGTACGATGTTTGGTTTTCCATTCTTGAGTTACTTCACTTAGAATAATAGTCTCCAATTCCATCCAGGTTGCTGCAAATGCCGTTATTTCATTCCTTTTTATGGCTGAGTAGTATCCTGTGGTAAACATTTTCTTTATCCACTAGTTGATAGGGATTTGGGCTGGTTCTACATTTTTACAATTGTAAATTGTGCTGCAATAAACATGCCTGTGCAAGTATCATTTTCATATAATGACTTTCCTCTGGGTAGAAACTTGTACATGAGATTGCTGGATCAAATGGTGTATCTACTTTTAGTTCTTTAAGGAATCTCCACACCAGTTGTGTGTACTAGTTTATATTCCCCTCAACAGTGTATAAATATTCTCTTTTCACTGCATCCATGCCAACATCTATTATTTTTTCAGTTTTTGATTATGGCTATTCTTGTAGGAGTAAGTTGGTATTGCATTGTGATTTGATTTGCATTTCCCTGATCATTAGTGTTATTGAATATTTTTACATATGCTTGTTGACCATTTGTATATCTTCTTTAAAGAATTGTCTATTTATATCCTTAGCTCACTTTGGATGGGATGGTTTGTTTTTTGCTTGTTGATTTCTTTGAGTTCTTTGTAGATTCTGGATATTAATCCTTTGACAGATGTATAGATTGTGAAGAATTTTTTCCCAATCTATGGGTTGTCTGTTAATTCTGCTGATTATTTCTTTTGCTGTGCAGAAGCTTTTTAGTTTAATTAAGTTCCTTCTATTTATCTTTGGTTTTGTTGCATTTGTTTTGGGTTCCTGGTCATGAAGTCTTTGCCTAAGCCAATGTCTAGGAGGGTTTTCTGATGTTATCTTCTAGGATCTTTATGGTTTTAGGTCTTAGATTTAAGTCTAATCCATCTTGAGTTGATTTTTGTATAAGGTGAGAGATGAGGATACAGTTTCATTATCCTAAACGTGGCTTTCCAGTTATCTTAACACCATTTGTTGAATATGGTGTCCTTTCCAGACTTTATATTTTTGTTTGCTTTGTTGAAAATCAGTTGCCTGTAAGTATTTAGCTGTATTTCTGAGTTCAGAAAGCGGGGGTTGTTGAGGAGCGGGAAAGATCTGCAGGACTGCCATCAGGGCCAGACCTGCTGCTGGGTTCAACCGTCTGATTGAACTGCACAGACCCCACTTGTTTACACTTAAGATTTCACACCCTTCTTGAATTCTCTCTTCAAAGTTCTTTCCAACCTTCCCGTTTTGTATCTTTTGACTATTGGCCTTGTGCCAATATTTAGCCTAAATTGGAGTTTACTATCAACTTTGGGCTGCACTCCCAAGCAACCTGACTCCAGGAAGACCCAGGCTGATTCACCTTGTATGGCCATAACATCCTGAATGTGCCCAGTCTCCTCTGATCTCAGAGCTAAGCAAGGTTGGGCGTGGTTAATACTTGGATGGGAGTCCCCTGGCATATTTTCTAAAAGCCCTCTGTGTTCCTAATGGGCAACTAAGTTAAGACCACTGCATAGTATAACTTACGAGCAACATTGTTGAGCAGTCAGTGAAAGCAGGGAGTTTGGTACAAAGTATGCTCATGTATATTTCCTCCTTAGAATATGTGGGCGAACTCTTAAAAGAATGCTCAGCAACTGCCAATTCAATTCATATAAGTAACATATATTCATTTTAGAGAAATTGGAAAATACTTAAAAGTATAGGAAAGTAAAGTCACTCATTAAGTCAGCATTCCCCATGAGCACTGTGATCTATTTCATTCTAACCATTTTATCCACAGATTATATATACATCTCCCAACTGTCTGCTGTAACAAAATTGGTTTTATATTTATGTATTATTTTAACATACCTCTTTCTATTAATATGGAATATGTATTTTACATGTTTTTTTTCTAAAATATGATGTTGAAGAATATCCATTATTAAATGGGTGTAAGAAATTGTTTGGCTAACACCTATTTCTATAGGTTTTTCCATTATAAATAATGTCACCATAAATATTTGTACATAGAATTTTGTATATGGCATTTGTCATTTTCCAGCATTATTGAAGAAGATAATATATATATATATTTAATATATATATTATATATATATATATAATTATATATATATATATATAATATATATATAATATAATAAAACATACAACTCTTTCTCAAGTAACCAGAAGTGGATTTCTGAGTTAAAAGCTGATAAACAATTTTTATTTTCTCTTCAGAAATATAGCAGCAGCTTAGCAAAAATGCATGGAGTATCTTTTTCTACTGCTGTAATGAACACAATTTATTACAAATATATTTTAATTGGCTAATTTTCCAAGTGAAGGAGTTGTACTTAAATTATTTAATTTGTGTGACTAAGAAGTGACATTTTTTCTTTGGCATTTGTCTAATTCTTCCTTTTGCAAATTGCCCATTTACACTTTGTCCGTTTTTTTTGTTTTTTTTTTTTTCGGTCAGGGGAGACTCTTTGCCTCATTAATTTGTATGAAATCCTTACATAGTAAGTATTGGTAAGTTTATTATCCGTTTTGTGTTCTCATCATCATCCTCACACTTTTAAATCTTTTGTTATTTTTAAAAATATAATCAAAGTTATTAGTCCTTAGGGGAGGAGAGTTCTAACTTTTGATATTATATTTGCTTTTCCTAATCCAAATTCGGATATTTATTAATTCATTTACTTTCTAATTT
Organism: Cacajao melanocephalus; assembly: GCA_963573385.1. Classification (NCBI taxonomy): domain Eukaryota; kingdom Metazoa; phylum Chordata; class Mammalia; order Primates; family Pitheciidae; genus Cacajao; species Cacajao melanocephalus. The sequence continues at coordinate 51,532 of CAUYLG010021315.1, read as the reverse complement.
TCTTGTCACTTTGTATGTGTGTTTTTCCATGCATGTGATTTTCTATACAGAAATACATGCGTGTGTGCTTTTAATTATTCTAGAATGTACTGCAATAGATAAACATCTACTGTATACTATATTCTTACAAAAAAGTAAGCTAGAGAAAATAAAATATTAAGAAAATTATAAGAAGGAGAAAATATTCTTACTATTCATTAAATGGAAGTGGAACATCACAAAGGTCTTCATTCTCATAACTGTAATACTGAGTGGGTTGAGAAGACGGAAGAGCAGGTGTTAAAAGAGGCGGGGTTAGGCATCCTTTTGTTCATTTCTGGAAATACTCATTTCCTCAGTCGTATTTACAAAATAATTTCAATTATTTTGCTAAATTGTGTATTGCCTTTATTATATACTAAAATTTTTAAATTCGTTTTTCCTCCATTTACTATCTTGCTTTATTGATCTGTCTATCCTGACACCTGTTTCACATTGTTAAAATTATTGCAACTACCTTAATAGAGATGAATACCAGGATGCACAAACCCTACCTACTTTCACTTTTATAATAGATTTAAGTAATTAATTTTGTGTCAAATTTAAGATATGACTTAAAGATAATGAAAGGAAAACCCAAGATATAGTTAAAATCTGTACATTTTCATTGATAGCTACTAATATTTAGCTAACTCAAATTCTCCTCTTAATTTTTAAGAAATTTACTTCACTTTTGTCCATTCATATTATATAAGCACCATGGAACTTGTGTTCACATGTCTTCAGATAATTTTTGTGATTTTATTCATTTCTTACCCTCTCTGCTTGGAGGGTAGCTGTGAACTTTACAAAATAGTTTTGTTTATAACTGTGGCTCATACCAAGTATGTCTTAGTGAAATAAATATTTGATTTCAGTTTGTATATTTTATACAAAAAATATAATCCACACCAAAATTTTCTAGAACACATTTATTGCACACATTGAAGCATGTTAGTCTACACTAGATTATGAAATACAGGCCTATAATAATCTAATTGGTATCCACAGTAAAAGACACTCTCCCCCAGTCTCTTGTAGTGTGTGCTTATCCACCTTGTCTATGTACTCTGCCAACTTCCTTAAGTTTGTATTTTACCCTAGCAGTTGGGTAAACATTCATGATATGTGTGTAACAATAATTTCTGAACTGCCCACCTTTCAGAAGCATTGATAATCAAAAGTTAATGCACAATCGAATTTTTTCCTTTCTGAATCAAGCCTATAACCATAACACTGGGAAACTCAGAAATTGCTCTATTATACCAAGAGGCTTACACTGCTCTTTGACACAGAACCCTTTGGATGATCTGACTGTCTTGTTATGATCCAGTTGCTACAGTAATCAGTTAGAGGCCAGACACATGTTTTATTATAAGAGCATCTGCTCTAGGGATGAGAGAGAGAGAGAGATACAAGATTTGACAGTCTAAAAACAGACTGGCTTGAAATAAAAATTTCTGGAGCTAGAGTAGTTAGTGTTGTGACAATCAGTTTACATCTAAATAACAGAAACTACACCAGAGACCACTCAGGAAAAAAAAAAATGATGTCTTAATAAGATTCTTGCAGGTTTGCATTGGTTCAGTCAATACGCAGCATAGCAAACCCCAGATCAAAATATGAAACTTTGTCTTTATCTTGTGTTGAGGGAATATCAATTAGGTAGAAAAGAAATTAAAACGTCAGGCTTTGATAATATAGCCTTAAATGATAAAGTGAACTGCCAAGACAGCAAAGCCATTATGTTAACAAAATTGTGCATTACTATGACTTGTGTTTACTCCTGTGCCGCACACATTTTATTCTGCCTGTGCATTCTAGACTCTGGCCTCTTAAAAAGATTAAAAGCTGTAATTTTTTCTTAAATACATCTCCTAAGTCACTAATTACATTCCTTAGACTCTTACCTCCTTATTCATGTGACCATTGCTTGTATTTTACAATGGGACTATTGTCAGCTGGACAATCTAGCTGTAATACCCAGGCAAGGCCACATGCTCTCAATGCTAAATCACATTACCGAATACTTTTTTCTTAGAACTTGTTTTATCGACCACTTGAGAAAGGTTTAATTGTAAAAGTGCTAAATGAGAATCCAAAGAATTTATTCTTTTTTCTTAAGTAAATTTGAAGTTGCTTTGCTTAAACATGTAATGACGCCTGTGATGTGCATGGCATCAAGATAATACATACACACTTCTCAAATCTCTGAGCAACATGTGTCTTAGGTACCCACCTTGTTGCCAAGTGTTCACTCCCAGGGTATTTGCTGAAAGGCTTGGATTTCATTTAGGGACTCAGTTCCTGTTTTCTTTTGCTCAATTAGATACCATTCAGTTCTAAAATATAAAGATCAAACAGTTACCCAGAGGAGCCTCTCCATGAACAATCACTCTTTACTCCATAAATGAGCCAGATGTTCCCAGGAAATTAGTTATTCCTTGGATATTACAAGTTAAGTGAAAGATTATTTTCTGGATATTACACTCTTGGGATACATTGCTAATAAGCATAATAATATTATTTAAAATATCTAGAGGATTTAGTGATCTCTAGATCATTTTAAATTTTTATATGTAGGAATAATATGGTTCAGTAATCCTGAAAGTTGCTTTATTGCAACAGATGTTAAATTGTTGAGATTAATTCAATGTCATGAAAATATACTCTTAGAAGAAAACAATTAGCTGCCATTCACTTACCATGTATACCAGGTAATAGACTCAGTGTTGACAAGCAATTTAAAAGGCACATTCCCAGTTACTCTTATGAGGTTTGTATTCATTCTGTCACACCTGTGATGATCTCTGTAGGAGTGCTAAGAAACATGAAGATGTGGTAAAATTTCAGAAATATGCATTTAGAAAGGCTTTGGAAAAAAACATGAAATCAATATGGAGACTGTGATAAATGTAGCTTGTATAACCTCTATTCTGAACATTTTATCAGATCAAAGATTATGATATCTCTATCCCATCATTAAATATTTTGACCAGTTTAGTTGGTTCATTCCACATGGAGAGGATGGTTGAAAGATTGTAGCCAGGGAGAATAAGTCCAATCTGTCTCTTGATTACATAGATTAGCCAATTTTTTTTTTCAAAGCTGTTGTTTTGGTAGTTGGTATCCCTGGTGCAGCTACTTTAGGATCTGCTGCTTTATGCATGATTATCTGCAAAGGTTCCTAAATTAATTGACTTGCCCCTCAGCCAGCTTCAACATCCATTGCTCTTATTGTCTTTTACTATAAATACATTAGTGACCATTATACCTTGCTCCATCACTGTAACACAAATTACATATGCTAAAGAACAAAGTTGTTATGAGCAGTTACTTAGAAACACCATAGTAAGTCATGTTTTCTAAAAAGTAGGAAGATAATTGAGTTAGATTGAAATAACTATTGTCTTTTACTCTTTGTAAAAATGAACTGTTTTTGCTGATTATAATGGGTACAAATATTTTAGAAAATACAGAAATTATAAAGGTATTTTAAAAATCAGCCATCACTCTAAAGAAAACCATCATTAAGATGCAAACATATTTATTTTCATTGTGTTTTAAAATTGTTGAGACTATGATATATGTACAACTTCCTCACTGCAGTTACATAAAACTTCATAGCACAAGCATTCTCTTGTGTTATTATCGCACTTTCAACATAAAATGCTATGGCCATACTATATCCCGTTGTGTTAGTATGTTGTAATTTAGTTAGCTTGGTTTTTTGTCTTTTTTGCTATCATAATATAATTCTATGTTAAATATCTTAGGGTAATTTTTTAGAATTTCAATTTCTTTATGTGTAATAGTTTTTCAGGAGTGGAATACTTCGGATTTGTACATTAGACATATTCCTGAACATATACTGACAGTTTTCTTTCCCTGGGCATGTACATTTAAAGAAAATATTTCCTTGATATTTTGAATAATGCAAGTTATAGACACATTCACATTTATAGACCCTCCACTATTAATAATATGATTCATTATTACAACAGTAGCATTTATAGATTCCAAATCCATTTCAACCTTTGCCAGCTTTGGATCACTTATCTAATTTTACAGGAGAAAAATGATACTTTCATTTCATAAGCATTTATTTTCTCTAATACTGGTCAATTTGATTCACACAGTTGTTTGTTAAATATCCACCTTTCATTTCTTTTTGTTTTCTTTTTGAGATGGAATCTCGCTCTTTTGCCCAGGCTAGAGTGCAGTGGTGCGATATTGGCTCACTGCAACCTCCACTTCCCAGGTTTAAGCAATTCTCCTGCCCCAGCCTCCCAAGTGACTGAGATTACAAGTTTGCACCACCATGCCCGGCTAATTTTTTGTATCTTTAGTACAGACAAGGTTTCACCATGCTGCTCAAGCAGGTCTCGAACTTCTGACCTAATGATCTGCCTGCCTTGGCCTCTCAAAGTGCTGGGATTACAGGTGTGAGCCACGGTGCCTGGCCACTTGCATTTCTTTAAATCAATTATTTGTTTGCATTCTCTACATTTTAGGCATTCATTTCTTTAATAAGTCTTTTAAATTATATTTTTTTCTTACCCAACCATTGGAAATACATAGTCATCATACTTTGTACCAGGCATCATTTGTTTTATTAACAGAAACTTTCTTGAGCCTTAGGACAGTGTTAAAGATTTTCCTCTTTCTACGGGAACCATATAACATAATGACTACCAATGAATGAGCAGTACAGTTTTTACATTAGGTATTTTACATATACTATCTTTTTAAGGCCTCAAAATCGATATTGAGGTTGAAGGAAATTTAATACTACAGGATTTTTTTTGTTGGAATTGATTATTTTTTTCTTATCCCAGTTTCATAATCAGGAATTTTTTCAGTTACTTGGGTGAATTTAAAAATGTCCCCAAGAATAGACATAGGTTACTGGAACAAAAGAGCTCAGAAGTAGACCCACGCAAATATAATCAACTGCTCTTTGAAAAAGCAGCAAAGGCAACACAATAGAGAAAAGGATAGTCTCTTCAACAAATGGTGCTGGAAAACCTGAATGTCCATATGCAAAAACCAAAACAAAAACATAAAACAAAACACTTAGACACCAACTCAAAATACATTTTACATGTAACAGATCTATATGTTACATTAAAATGCAAAACCAAAAAATTCCTAGAAAAGTGTGAAGCAGAAAATCCATGTAAATTTGTGTTTATTGGTGATATTTTAGATACAATACTAATAGCATAATTGATAACAAATTGATATGTTGCCCTTTATTAAAAGTAAAAGCTTCTGCTCTCTGGAATATAATGTTAAGAGAATGAATGGACGAGCTACAGACTGGAAGAAAATATTTGTAAATTATGTATCTGATAAGGGATTGTATCCAAAATATACAAAGAAATCTTACAATTCAACAATAAGGAAACAACCAATTTTAAAAATGGGCAAAATATCTTAACAGACATCTCACCAATGTAATTATATAGAGGGCAGGTAAGCATATGAAGATTCTCAACATCATTGTTTTAGGAAATTGCAGATTAAAACATTTGTAACTTTGGCAGGGCACGGTGGCTCACAGCTGTAATCACAGCACTTTGGGAGGCCAAGGCAGGTTGGTCACCTGAGGTCAGGAGTTTGAGACCAGGCTTGCCAACATAACAAAACCCCATCTCTTCTAAAAATACAAAAATTTAGCTGGATGTGGTGGCAGGCACCTGTAATCCCAGCTAATCAAGAGGCTGAGGTGGGAGAATTCCTTGAACCTGGGAGGTGGAGGTTGCAGTGAGCTGCGATTGCGCCATTGCACTCCAGTCTGGGCAACAAGAGCAAAACTCTGTCTCAACAAAAAAGATAGATAAATAAAGAAAAAAGAAAAAAAAATTGTAGCATCACAATGGAGAAACTTGATAAACACTAATTTAGCCAGGTAAACAAGGTCATCATCAATAATAATGTCATATTGATAGCATGTACTCTAACCCAAGTCCAAACATAAGAAAACCTCAAGTAAATCCCAAATGACATTCTATAAAACACCTGACTGGTACTTCTCAAAATTGTCAAGGCAATTAAAATCAAGGCATCTGAAAAACTGCCAGCCAAGAGGAACCTGAAAAGATATGTCAACTAAATGTAGTTTTACCCTGAATGGATGTTGCACAGAAAAAAAGAACTTAGGTATTAAATGAAGAAAATCAGAATAAAGTATGAGCTTTACTAAGCAATAGCATGCTGATATTATTAACTGTAGCAAATGTACCATATTATTCTTAGATGCTAATGATGGGGAAACTGGGTATGGGATATATGGCAATTCTCTGTAGTATCTTCACAATTTTTCTTTAAATTCAACACTGTTCCTTAAAAAGCTTTTTCCCAAAGGCTGATCTAGTGGATATGGAGTTTTAGTTTTGTAATATGAAAAGTTCTAGATCTCTGTTTTACGATGTGAATATACTTGACACTACTGATTTATACACTGATAAATAGTTAAGATAGTAAATTTTCTGTTATTTTCTTCCATAATTAAAACTAAAAATGCATTTTTCTTTATTTTTAAAAATAGTTTTATTAACTTTTTAAAAATATATATTTTATTGTACTTTAGGTTTTGGGGTACATGTGCAGACCATGTAGGATTGTTGCATAAGTATGTACATGGCAATGTGGTTTGCTGCCTCCATCCCCCTATCACCTATATCTTGCATTTCTCCACGTTATACCTCCCCAACCTCCCTACCCCCAGCTGTCCCTCCCTAGTGTCCCCCCAATGGACCCCAGTCTGTGATGCTCCCCTCCCTGTGTCCACAGTTTCTCATTGTTCAACACCCACTGATGAGTGAGAACATGTGGTGTTTGATTTTCTGTTCTTGTGTCAGTTTGCTGAGAATGATGGTTTCCAGATTCATCCATGTCCCTATAAGGGACATGAAAACTCATCAATTTTTATGGCTGCATAGTATTCCATGGTGTGTATGTGCCACATTTTCCTTGTCCAGTCTATCATCGATGGGCATTTGGGTTGGTTCCAGGTCTTTGCTATTGTGAACAGTGCCACAATAAACATACGTGTGCATGTGTCTTTATAATAGAATGATTTATAATCCTTTGGCTATATACCTGGTAATGGGATTGCTGGGTCAAATGGAATTTCTATTTCTAGGTCCTTGAGGAATTCCCACACTGTCTTCCACAATGGTTGAATGAATTTACCCTCCCACCAACAGTGTAAAAGTGTTCCTATTTCTCCACATCCTCTCCAGCATCTGTTGTCTCCAGATTTTTTAATGATCACCATTCTAACTGGCATGAGGTGATGTCTCAATGTGGTTTTGATTTCTGTTTCTCTAATGACCAGTGATGGTGAGCATTTTTTTCATATGTATGTTGACTGCATAAATGTCTTTGTTTGTGAAGTGTCTGTTCATAACCTTCACCCACTTTTTGATGTTGTTTGTTTTTATCTTGTAATTTGTTTAAGGGATTCTGGATGTTGGCCCTTTGTCAGATGGAGACATTGCAAAATTTTTTTCCCTTTCTGTTGGTTGCAGGTTCACTCTAATAGTAGTTTCTTTTGCTGTGCAGAATCTCTTAAGTTTAATTACATCCCATTTGTCTATTTTGGCTTTTGTTGCCATTGCTTTTGGCGTATTAGCCATGAAATCCTTGCATATGCCTATGTCTTGAATGGTATTGCCTAGGTTTTCTTCTAGGGTTTTTATAGTATTAGGTCTTATGATTAAATCTTTAATCCATCTGGAGTCAATTTTTGTATCAGATGTAAGAAAGGTGTCCAGTTTCAGCTTTCTGCATATGGCTAGCCAGTTTTCCCAACACCATTTATGAAATAGCGAGTCCTTTCCCCATTGCTTGTTTTTGTCAGGTTTGTCAAAGATCAGATGGTTATAGATGTATGGCATTGCTTCAAAGGTCTCTGTTCTGTACCATTGGTCTATATTTCTGTTTGGTACCAGTACCATGCAGTTTTGATTACTGTAGCCTTGTAGTATAGTTTGAATTCTGGTAGTGTGATGCCCTCAGCTTTGTTTTTTTGTTTTGTTTTGTTTTGTTTTGTTTTGCTTAAGAATATCTTGGCTATGTCGGCTCTTTTTTGATTCCATCTGAAGTTTAAGGTGGATTTTTCCAGTTCTGTGTAGAAGGTCAGTGGTAGCTTGATAGGGATTACATTGAATCTATAAATTACTTTTGGCAGTATGGTCATTTTCATGATATTGAGTCTTCTTAACCATGAGCATGGAATGTGTTTTTCATCTGTTTGTGTCCTCTCTTATTTCCTTGGACAGTGGTTTGTAGTTCTCCTTGAAGAAGTTCTTCAAATACCTTGTTAGTCATATTCCTAGGTATTTTTTTCTCATTGTAGCAATTGTGAATGGGGGTTAGCTCATGATCTGGCAATTTGTCTGTTATTGGTGTATAGGAATATTTGTGATTTTTGCACATGGATTTTGTGTCCTGAGAGTTTGCTTAAGTTGCTTATCAGCTTATGGAGATTTTGACCTAAGATAATGGTGTGTTTTAAATATACAATCATGTCGTCTACAAATAGAGACAACTGGACTTCTGTTTTCTTAATTGAATACCCTTTATTTCTTTTTCTTGCCTGATTGTTCTGGCCAGAACTTCCAATACTAGTTGAATAGGAGTGGTGAGAGAGGGCACCCTTGTTTGTGCCAGTTTCAAAGGGAATGCTTCCAGTTTTTGCCCATTCAGTATGATATTGGCTGTTGGATTGTCATAAATAGTTTTTATTATTTTGAGCTACATTCCATGGATACCTAGTATATTGAGAGTTTTTAGCATAAAGGGCTGTTGAAGTTTGTTAAAGGCCTTCTCTACATCTATTGAGATAATCATATGGTTTTTGTCTTTGTGTCTGTTTATGTGAACATGGATGGGAACATCACATACCCAGGCCTGTTTCAGGGGTTGGGTAGTTAGGGGAGAGATAGCAGGGGGTGGGGGGATTGGGGAGGGATAACATTAGGAGAAATATCTAATGAGATGACAGGGGGATGCAGCAAACTACCATGGCATGTGTAAACGTATGTAACAATCCCGCATGATCTGCACATGTACCCCAGAACTTAAATTATATTAAAAAAAAGTTTTAAAAACAAGTTAGATAATTATTTACCTAAATTTTCCAGTTCAGAGCCTCCCATCAAGGAGCCTACTAGCCCAGTAGTAGGCATAAGGCAAGAACCCACCCTGGACAGGACACCATTCCTTTCCAGGGACACACACACACATGCACGCACGCACGCACGCACGCACACAGAGTCACTCACACTGGTAACATGTAGCCATGTCAATAAATGTAGTGTGCATATCTTTGAGATGTGGGAGGAAACAAGAGTACTCAGAGAAAACCCACACAGATTTGGGAAGACCTTGCAAACTCCACATAGATAGTGATGCAGGCCTGAAATCACTTGTTTTTTTTAATCATTGTTATAATGAAATGACATTTGGTAAAACAATGTCATTTCAAGGACCAGCTGTACTTGCATTTGAGAAAGACATTTGAAAAGTTAAAAAAAAAAAAAAGGAAATGAATTTACAGATTATTGTTTTAATTTCACTGTTACAAATCTGAGGCCCTTCGACCTTGCATTCAATACATAATTGCTTGGAATCAGGAGTGTGCCAGGAAAATCTGCCCTGGGGACATAACCATGAGAAATAGAAACAAAGTTGATGTTGTCACTGAGTTTTCTTTCTGTGAAGAATCAAATAATCATAAATTGATATTATGAGGCAGAGTTACGAAAGTATATATTGGGTAACCTTACCTAGTCAAGGGAGCAAAAACTGTTTGGCTTTGAGGAAATAGGAACATGGAAATAGATGAGACTGGAGAGAGAAGGAGAAGGCCATATTGTGCAGGACTTTGTAGGTCACATAAAATATGTTAGTTTTAATTCGAGAATCATATTTGTGATGAGCTGTAGTTTGCCAAAATATTTTAGTTATAACCTAAAATAAATGGTAAATTATTTTTTAAAAAAGCAAGTTTTTTATAACGATTACTCTGCTTAAAGATCCAAAATTAGAGGAAGGACAAGATTGACTATAAGGAGAGCAGTTAGGGAAACCTACTTGATTAGGTAAGAGATAGGATTAGCCTGTTACCAATGCATGTTGAAAGCATTGGGTGGATATGACATGTTTTTCTTTAGAAATTAAATTCAAGACTTAATGATCAATGCATTTTTAGAAAGCTAGAAAGATGGTAAAGGGAAATGTGACTTCCTGGTTTCTGGCTTATGTGGCTTGGTGCAGAATTGTGCCATTCACTGAAATAATACATAATGGAAATGTCCATTATATATTACTATTTCCATTATATATTATTTATAATATATAGTGGACATTTCCATTATATATTACACATTTAATAATATATTAATATATAATGGACATTTATATATTATATATAATATATTATGAACATTTTGGTGTTTATATATTATATATTTGATGTTTATGATATATAATATGGACATTTTGGTGCAGAATTGTGCCATTCACTGAAACAATATATGATGGAAATGTCCGTTAAATATTATTAAATAATATATTAATAATATATATTTTACATTATATTTAATATATAATGGACATTTCCATTATATTTAATAATAATGGACATTACTAATAATATATCATTAATAATTATATTTTGTTATATTTAATAATATATAATGGACATTTCCATTATATATTATTTCAGTGAATGTCACAGTTCTCCACCAAAATGTCCATTTTGGACTATGATAGCAACTGGGATGCAATTTGGAGTGCTATGTTTATGACAACTTTGAAATTTCAAGTACAGAAGTTGACTGTGCAAATGGACCCAGTCTCAGAAGAGAAATCTGGGTAGGAAATTCGGTATACAAGTTACTAACATATAGGGGCAGTTACTATGCTAATAAAGTTTTAAAAGTAAATACTTTCAAAATTTTATTGAAAACGCATTGATCAACCTTAAAAGAACATTTTGGGAAAAGGCAACAGTGGGAATTTTAATTCCTGGCTGCTCCTTCTCATTGTAAAGGAATAAGCATATTTGGAAAATACTACATTATTGCCTTTGTCTGACCTGTCTGTAAAATGCTCTTAAAATTCAGGCTACAATGAAAACAGAGTATCACAGGTTTAGTATCTGTGACATCAGTAATTATTTGTCTTTTTAATTCATCTCTTCGGATTTTAAATCTCATCTATTGCATATGAATATATTTAAATATATGGCTTATTTTTAGCATTATGACAAGTTTGCAGAAATAAGCCACACCGAGCATTCAGGTGTTGGTATTCATATCCTGTATTTTACAATAAATTGGATATGGAAAATGAGTAGAGGCCTAAGAGGTTAGAAACTGTAGGCATGAAAAACAATGAATTGGTGATTTAACCAGGACAGTCAAGGGTGAAATTGAATAGATTAAGGAGGTCCATTTCCAAGGTACAGGTATCAGCAGGTAACCTGACTTTCGTATGGCAGACAGATGATCCACAGACCATAGAGTAAAATCTCCCCAACCTCCAAATTGCTTTCTAGCCTTCCCTTTGATTTACATTTGGATATTTTGTATACATAATATATCCTTGGCTATTACATCCCAAATTACTTTCTTTTCAAGACAATTCTAAATATACTTGTTCTTATTCAAAATGCTTTTGTGCATTTCAAAACTAATTATACTTTCATGAATGCATCATTTTAAAACACTTTGTTATGAACAGTGTTATTAGTAGATTATTTATTATGTGTCTGCCTAACCTCTTCTCATTTTGTGTTTAAAACTGCATTGAGATACCACCTCATGCCAATTAGAATGGCCATCATTAAAAAAATCAGGAGACAATAGATGCTGGAGATGATGTGGAGAAATAGGAAGACTTTTACACTGTTGGTAGGAGTGTAAATTAGTTCAACCATTGTGGAAGACAGTGTAGCGATTCATCAAGAACCTAGAAAAAGAAATTCTCTTAGACCCAGCGATCCCATTACTGGGTATATGTCCAAAGGATTATAAATTATTCTATTATAAAGACACATGCACATGTATGTTCATTGCGGCACTGTTCACAATAGCAAAGACCTGGAACCAACCTAAATGCCCATCAATGATAGACTGGACAGGGAAAATGTGGCACATATACACCATGGAATGCTATGCAGACATAAAAAACAATGAGTTTGTATTCTTTGTAGGGACATGGATGAATCTGGAAACCATCATTCTCAGCAAACTGACACAAGAACAGAAAATCAAACACCGCATGTTCTCACTCACAGGCGGGTGTTAAACAATGAGAAGACATGGACACAGGGAGGGGAGCATCACACACTGGGGTCTGTTGGGGGGATTAGGGGAGGGACAGCAGGTAGTAGGGAGGTTGGGGAGAGACAACTTGGGGAGACATGCCAGATATAGGTGACAGGGGAATGGACGCAGCAAACCACTTTGCCATGTATGTACCCATGCAACAATCCTGCATGATCTGCACATGTGCCCCAGAACCTAAAGTACAATTAAAAAAATATATAAAGAGTTTAAATTATTTTTGTATTTATTCAGAAGTATCTGTAGCACATTAAAAAATGTTTTATTGGGGAGGATTTGGAATCTAGTAGAAGAATAAAGCTTAGTGGGAGTTATCTAGGAATTCTCTAGTATGAAGAAATGTAGTTAAGCAGCTTCTTCTGGGCTGTTTTTGCTATTGAGGGGTTAGTGAGAACAGAGACTTCTGAGCAGCTCTTACGGAGTGGTTTTAATGGAAGTTTGTAGCTTGGCAGGCAACAGTTTAGAAAAAGTCAACATTCTTACAAGACCAGTATCCGATTCTGAGGTTACCAAGATGAGTATGATGCAGGCTTGGTCTTAAGGAGCTCTTGTGAAAGAGAAAGAAACATTAGTATTTTGCCAATGAGGCAATTAGTCCAATGGGATACAGTGTGTACTGCAGGAATACAGATAATAAGCATTTAATCTAGAATGACAAAGAGAAAGATTTTCAAGAAGAAGTAATGCCTAGGTAGATTCTTGAAAGAGGAATAAAATTAACCAGAGGAAGAAGAGTGGAAAGTGTATTTTAGCAGTTGATGCAACAAACATTAATTTGGTTTGGTATGATTGGAGAATTAACTTTGAGAATGGGAAAGGTAGAGTCAGGAAAGGCTGGAATATGAAGATATTATTTGGTTTAGATGCATAAAGCCTACCCTTGAAGTTAATAGTAACAAACTGGAAAAAGGTTTTAAAATATTTATATCCAAATTCCCCCTTCTTTTATTTTTCTGTATTCTGCTTAAATATTGATTTAAGCAGAATTAAATGTTGATTAAATATTGATATTGATTAAATATTTATTCCTTTACCAATATTCGCACTAAAATATATACTTATCAATTCTCAGTAGATATTATGGCATTGGCACACTGTGACATGAGTGTGTATGTGTGTGTGTACATATGAGAGAGTGCATATCTTACAATACAGAACAGTGCTTTCTAAAGCCTAAATATTCACTTCTATGTGCATAATAATTGGCAGAATTTTATAAAAATTAAAGAAATGTTGAAATTATTTTCTGAGTAACAAATTTGGAAGGCTTTAATCAAAATTAATTTGCACTAGGTACAACTATGTGAAATATTCTACAAAAAGAAGCAGATATTTGCTAGGCAAAAATAAAGGCAATGATGAATTTGGTAACAAAATTTTCCTAAAAATACAAGGTGCATTCCAGCAACAGTAAGAGGATCCATGTAATTGAAGGACAGGTTGCTCAATTCTCAATAAAGGATATTGAGGCCATGTGAAGAAACTTTGTTCTTCTGATTTTTTTTTCCTTTTCCCTAAAAGAAACATGTAAGGTTTTTGTTCAGAGGGTGCTGTTATTTTACTTTTGATTTGGGTACATGAAAGTCATTCTCATGAAAGGAATAGATGAACGCAGGATGAGAACAAGACTTCTGGGAAATCAGCGAGGTAACTGAATCAAGACCAGAGATGACAAATAGTGTGGTGCTGAGCTCTGTAGGAGGGAATAAGGAGAGGAAGAGGCATAATGAATATGAGATATTTTAGATCAAAAAATGTTATGACTTAGAACTCCTTAAATATTGACCAGTATAAAGAGAGAAAGTTTGTATATCTTCCAGCTTCTTTGCTTCATCTGAGAGAGTACACACCTTATAATACAGAACGTGCTTACCAAAGGCCTAATTAGTCATGTATATGTGGAGAATAAATGGCAGAATTTTAATAAATAAGTACATAAATCTTAAAATCATTTTCCAGATAACATAAAATTTTTGAAAACTTTAAGCAAAATTACTTTGCACTGCTGTACAGGAGTGTGTCATGTATGAATAACTGCATGACAGGGCCCTCTCAGTCTCAATTCCTAGGAGAATACTCTGTGTATCGAGAAGGACATTGGGCATCCTACAGGCAAAGCTTTCACATTTCATTTGTCATGGATATTATAGTTCATGATACTATTTTTATGTTCATGACCATGTGATACCTGGCAGGATATTAGCAGTGTCTGAAATAACAAATTAATCATCGCTGCTGATTGACAGGCACTATTCTTAAAGTTTTTTTCAGCATAGAGATAAGACTGTTCATAAGCAATTCATATTTATATTTTTGTAAGAAAGATATAGATTTTGTTATTTTCAAATATTTCTATAATGATTTTAAAATGCTAATCGTGTATTATCCAGTGAATGTGTTAATATGTATTAAAAGTACAAAATCTGATAAAGATTTTATATATTCTATTTCTGCACATCATTAGATGTTATTGTATAATGCCTCTTACATCTTTAAATCTCTCACTAAATATATAAATGTATTCTTTCTTCCTTTCTTTCTTCAATTTTTCTGATCTGCTTCCATTGATGACTCTATACTTTTGACTCCAGACTGGCAATATGAGGGTAAGATGACAAAAATTAAAACCCCATACAACCTCATGAGCTTTGCTTGTCTTTGTTTTATTCTCTTTAGAACATTATTAAAATCCTATTCACTCTCTCTAATTAGATCCTTTATCACAATTAAAGTCCAATTATGTTTGTTGCTGTTGTGATGCTTTAATTACAGTTTATCCTTGTTAATCATCCTTTATGTTATTTCTTTGGGTTAAATTTCCATCCCATTATCTCTGTCCTGAAAAACTTCTGCTCTCCATTGGTCTTTGCTGGTGTTTTCTCAGTAAGATTTGCGTAGTTTTGTAATGTACAAAGTGACCGTACTTTGATGTGGTAAGGAATCTATGTGGTTATTATAAAATATTTTTAATCAGTATAATGTTAAATGTATGCATAATGATGCATATTAGGTGGCAAGATTTTGCTTTTTAAATATTAATATATGTCTCAATGATTTTTTTCTCAATGTGCATTCCCCTGCAGTCAATTCTTACATTTGGTTATTTTCTGTCTTTAGATTGCAAACTAGCTAGGGGAGGACCACCAGCTACCATAGTTGCTATTGATGAAGAGAGTCGGAATGGTGAGTGACTCTTTTATTTTATAAATGTCTTATCTAAGAGGGTTTCCTTCAGATTTTAATTATCAAACTACTATGAGTAGAGGTATTAAAATGAAAGTTTCAGCCTAAATCCGTGAATAATTCTCCTCTAGTATGGGTTTAAATTGTGTGATTCTCTGGAAATTTGTTTTACTTGGAATATAAGAGCCTTATTTGATGAATAGAAATATTTAGTTTTGATTTGGAAGAAATTATTTGATTCAGAGTCCATTGAAAAATGCATCTAGACATGGGCTGCAAGCTCACTATCACGGTTGTAGTCATCTAACATAAACACAATGCATTTCTCCGAAGAAGGTAAGCCTTACGTTGCTAACTTACACTGACCAGGATCTGGTAAGGATCTAGATCCATGGTAGGTTAGACATGGTGATTGTGACTGATTAACAGGAAAATTGAATGTGCTTAGAAAGCGAGAACATGAAATAAGGCCAAGAGCAGAGAAAGAAGTCCGAATTTTCACTTGGGCTGTCAGAAGTAATTAATAATGAATATTTAATTTATATCAAGTTCTTCCTTGGAAAAACTTTTTTTCCTTAACGTTAGTGTTTTTGTTCTACGTCAGCCGCCTTGACTCTCTAAACTTTAATGTAGGAATATTTAAAGTGTTTTCTCCTCAACTGTGTAGGAGTAAAATGATTATCTCTTGGGACTCTATTTCTGTTTCTAAGTAAGTATGTAAATGGGGTCTGTGACTCATTTTGTCTGCTAATTCCATGATAGACTCTTCCATTAAGCTTATACTTAATATTTATTATAAAGTGTGTTCTTCAGTTTTATATTTTTTACAAAATGATTATGTCAGTTGTCTTAAGAGAAAGTGACTTTTTCTTGTAATTCACTCTCCACATCTACATGTACGTTGAAAATGTGTAGAGGCAATTCCTGCATCAGTTTACTTTTTCATGATTTATTTTGCTACATTATGGATGTTCCTTATTTAAAGAATTGACACAGGTGTATATTCCTACGCCATTTTTGAAATCACTCAAAAACATATACACTGTTGCTGGCCTCTGTTTAAACAAATTTAAGCATCAATAAAATTTTTGCCACATTAAGTAATCCCCAAAATGTGAATATTTTGATTATGTTTTTAAAATCTATCCTTATTGATAATAAAATCATATGGAGTTAGAGTCATTATGATGGCATTTATGTAAGTTGGACTTAAATTCCAAATGTGTCTACAGTAGAGAAAAAAATATCAAAATCCTATAAAGTAAAATATATACAGAAAGGATTCTGTCTTAAAATGCTGAATTATAATTTACTTATAGTTAACTATTTTTAAACAAAATATTTTCTAAATGCTCCACAGTGAAAACAGTTAACCTTTTTAACCAGAAATAAAAAGTCAGTGAACATAATACAAGGTGTATCAACAGTTTGTTATCTAGTTGTTAACCATTTCACTTGAAAATACGAGCTGAGCTGAAATAAAACATTTGGTTTTCCTAAGCAAATTAGTTTTAATGTGTGATTCTGTATAGAGTTTATTTTGCCAACTAGGTAATTATAGCAACAGCAATGATGATAGTTTATTTCCTTTTGTGCTGATTAGATCCTACTTTTCAAAGGAGCTTAGGAACTCTAGAAGGATGTTGCCATAGCATTGCTGTACAGTAGCATGTGGTGAAAATGAAATATTTGTGTTTTAGAAGAAAATGACATGATATAGTGTAGTAATGTTGTGCTCCTTACTTGGCATATTTTGTAGAAACTGCCAACTACACAGAAAGCTGCCAGAGTTATTTACGTGTCATCACAAGAAGTATAAATACTGATCTAGAGAATAAATGTTTTGCGTTTCTCTTTTGCATTAAATTTCTAAATATATCGTGATCAAATAAACCTCTGCCAGATGTTATAATGCAGTATTTTAATCATTCTTGTCTTATAAATGTGAAGGAAACTATCCATGCAAATGTTTTTAAATTTTTTTTAGGCAATCTAAACTTCCCAATCACGCTGTTATTTTTGACCATGTTGGGTGGCTCATGCCTGTAGTCCCAGCCCTTTGGGAGGCTGAGGCAGCTGGTTTACTTGAGCTCAGGAGTTCAAGACCAGCCTGGCCAACATGTCAAGACTCTGTTTCATCTAAAAATACAAAATTTGGCTAGGCGTGGTGGCACACACTGATAGTCCCAGCTACTTGGGAGACTGAGGCATGAGAATCGCTCAAACCTGGGAGGTGGGGGGAAGGGGAACTTGTAGAGATTTGAGATCCTTCCACTGCACTGAAGCCTAGGCGGCAGAGTAAGATGTCTCAAGGAAGGAAGAGAGGAACGGAGGATGGCTGGGGCCGTTACTCTGGGACTATTTAAAGACCTGCCACTAAGTGCCAGCCGCATCAGAATCCTTGGCTGCTTTATAGCAACTAAAGATTGACATTAAATGGGCTTTGGAACCACTCATTCAAACTAATTCTGAGAATCTGCCCAAGTGTACAGACACTGCTACGTAAAGAGAAGGAGAAAATGATTTTAAGTCATGGTTAGAACACACCACCGTGATTCTACAGAAATGGACAGATTCAGAGGCAAAAGGATATCACTATGGGAGAGATTAGAAGACCCATCCTAAGAGAGCTTCATGAATTTAAAGTTTAAAATATATTGCACACTTTTAGTAAATTTGGGAAATAAAAGGTAATTCTGAGTTATCTCCATAATTTGAAAGTAACATCAACCAAGGATGCCATAATGGACTCAGTGAAGAAGTTTATATTTAGATTGTATAATTTTTTGAAGTTATTTGGGGAGTGAGTTCCTTGTGGAAATTTATCAATGTAAGAGTGGAGGAAGCACCAAAGTTCAACTGCTGGGTTTAAAAGAAAGCTCATGAAGGTTTTCTTTGTATAGCACTTTCCTAGGTCTGTTTCCCCATCCTCTCTTCCTTACATGGACTCTCTTGAGGTCTTAGATTCTACCATTTCCAGTCTTTAAGGCCTTTCTTCTCTAAATTTCCTTTTACCTTAAACAGTTCTTTCACTTCTTCCTTTCCTTATGATCAAATATTGACTCTTAGACTACCGGTGTGTGTCGCTGAGGCAATTGAGCTGTGAGTTTCTTCCCTGTTAAGACACTGAAAATCTTGTTACTACCTTCACTTTTGAATAGAGTGGTGTAATCAACAATACAAAGGTTCTTAGCAATTACTAGATAAAATAGTAATTCAAAAACTATCTCAAAACATTGTTTGAACTTAAAATGCTTCCTATAGCAGTTTTCAAAACAAATATTCAAATACCAACTATTCCTAGATTGAATTATGTAATTCAACTGAATGTAATGTGTTTTAATGAATGTGAAAATACTTGATATCCGTTCATCTCTGACTACTTTATACAATTCTGACATATGTACTAAAACTAGCATTTACTTTATATTTATATCAGGTAGTGTAGTTTAAGCAAAGAATGTATTCTTACTTTTCAGTACAAATAGAAATGAATCTCTTAAGTATACTAAATAAAAGTTTTTGCAAAATTATCTATGCACTGTTAGAGTACACTAATTTTGATTACATTAAAATGGGTTTATTCAACAGAATGTAGATATATACAATATATTGAGTGCTTTTTAAAAAATCTACCAAAGCAACTTTCCATTGATGACAAGAATCAGTATTTTTTTTTTTACTATTGATTCAGGTTTTTGCTTTCCGGATTCTCCATTTTGTCATACAGAATCCTTGGTTCTCAATCCAAAACTGCTGACTTAATTAGCACCAAGCTCTTTTCATGTACCTCTGGACACTTTAGAAACTAGGATATTGCTGTTACTGTCATTTGTAAGCATGCTTTTGAAAATTTACAGTTTTACAGAGCAGTGCTTTGCATTGTGAGCTTTGGGTGTAGTTGAGACGGTTGCTCCTTAAGTTGGTTTTGAGTAAGAAAGCAATAGCTCCTTGTCAAAGTATAGGAGTAAAATTATTCTCCCAAATTTGTCTTCATTTTTTACAACAAAGCAGCTGAAATAGAATATAAGTGAAGACCACCTGCTTGCAATTCTCATTCTCTATTACAAACAATCTTGAACACATGCCCAATACATAATTGTATTGATCATTCAATCAATCATTTCATTCATCATTTACTTAGTTATTTCTTCAAGGTATGATTATTGACACTCTATATTGGTGTGAGAATCTGTTGTACCAAGGGTGATGCATCAGAGAAGAAAACAGGCAAAATCACTTTCTACATGGAGGTAAAGACAGGTAACTATAGGGAGAAAAAAATAAACAGAGCAAGAAACTAAGGAATGATGAACAACTGAGGAGGCAGTGATGCTATTACAGATAGAGGATTTATTTCTTTGAGGAAATTACACTTGAGCAAAACTATATAAAGTTAAGACTGATGATGTGAGCCATGCATTCACCCAGGGAATTTACATTATAGACAGAGGAATAAATTCAAAGACTCCGAAGATGAATATGACTCTTAAGTTTAAGAAATGGCAGGAAATGGCTTGAGAAGATAAGCAAGAGCAAATGTGGTTAAAATAGAGAAGATGGGTGTTGATTAAATATATGTAGACTAGTCAAAAATGTTGACTTTTTAATCGATTTTCCAAGCAATCAGTTGATGGTGATCTGATCTAGCAACATATAATTTACAAAGAATAATTCTTCTGCCCATCCTTCAATGTCCTAGCTTTGCATAATTAAAAATTCAAATTTACAACTGTGTGTATGTATGTTTGTTCACAATCACAGGTAACTTTAATCTTTAAAAGTATGTTTTACTCAGAAAATAATCAGAAAATGCATTAAGTCATTCAGTTTAGCTCAGGGTTATCACTGCCTCATTTAAGACATAGTAGAGGATTATTGCAGTCATCTAAAAGGTCAGTATGAACATGATGGTTTTCATTTGTAAAGTAATATTTAGTGTCAGAAAATTTCATAGTGTGGTACCATCAAAATTAATACGTGATTTTTGTTATATTACATTCTCTTAAAAATCATTAATAAAGAGGGAAGATTCAATAATAGCAGCTTCACATTTCAGAGAAATCCTTTCAAATCTACTTACTTTGCTTGATAAAATGATCTTTATTGAATATATCTTTGTGAAAATTGATTAATATGCTTGGTTTTATCTTAATACTTTGGGACAGGCAAGGTGTAAGCGTTATTTGCGAGAAAATAGTAAATAGCATCCCATCAAAACTCTCTATGAAATTTATTCAGTATCTTTAAAAGGGCTTATTTAGAGATATGAGGGATCTTATTGACAGTAGTCAGACTACATATTATAAATGAATTAAAAACAGTAATGATTAATTTTCATGCTACCCTTCAAACTCTATACTAAATCTTAGAAACAATCAATCTAAAATTTCTTTTCAATGATTACGTTTATGGAACAGTATTATAAGAAAGGTTTTCTTTCTGCTTTTTTATTACTGATGATCAATTGATACTTCTACCAGAATTTCCATTCTGTATTGCATAGCAAATAAGAAAGTAAATGTTTTGTTTGTTATTTGAATGTTCTTTTGATGCCTTCAACTTTGATGTATTTGAAATAATGTTCCACAATGAATAGGTTTCTTTCAGTTAAAACTATTTGATTTTTTGAAATGTATTATGAATATCAGGAGAAAAGCAATTATTTCAATTTTATTTCAGCCAATTTCAAAATTCCATCTGAATCTCACAGAATGTAATTTTTCTTCATACTTGTTCATGCTTTTTTTTTTTTAAAGAAAACTATATGCTACTCCTTGTTTTTATTTTTCAGGAGAGGTAAATTAGCTAATATTCATGATTGATTTTGAGTTGACTAAAATAACTGCAATTTAAAATTAAGAGATTATTATCCTTTCACATAATCCTAAATTGCTAACCTTACATATTTCTCTGATTAAAAATCACGATTTTGTATAAAGTCTTTATTAGTGTTGGCAAATAAAACACCAATAGGAAACTGTGTAAACGTTCTTACAGTTATATATATGCTTTCTTTAGAAAGAATTCAGACATTATCTTTAACTTAAATTTGCATTTTTCAGTTATTAACTATTAGTTAAAATTAAGACTACACAAAGATGTGCCCTCTTCATTCTGTGATACAGTTGTTCAGATACGGCACTAATATCTTAACAGCAGGTACAAGAAATGACTTTTGTAAATCTCATATGAGTACATCATATAATTGTTTTTATGTTAACAAAGTAGTTAAAAAACAAGAATTTCCTCTAAAAACATAGAATTTTGTAAGCCTATAAATACGAAGCCATGCTCTAGGGAAAAGACAGATGGAAGGTAAACATGCAAGCCTGCGGCTAATATTTTTCTGCAAACAACTGTCAAAACGTTTTATCTCAGAATGGGAAATATTTAGATCACTATATTAGATTGCAATTTTATCTCAGAATAGGGACTATTTGGATTGTTATATTTGATTGCAATTCTGTGAGGGCAAAGACCATCTTTTTTGATTCATTGCTATAATCCAGTAATTGCCCCTGGTACATAGTAGGCATTTCCAATGCTATTTTTGACTGGCTGAATCATTAACATTGACACGAATTTCACAAATAACAGCTACATCAGACTTAACTGAGATTTACTGTCTATTTAGGACAGTTTGGAGTACTACTATGATTAAGATTGTTAACATAATTAATCCTTAATCAAAATTCACCTTGATTGTATAAAAATGAGTACTGTGATCCTTTTTAATTTCAAGGTTTTTTGCTTGTATTACCTTGTCTACAATGATAAGAAAAATTTCTTTTTGTGTTCAATAAGAAGTTATTTGAAATAATATAACTATAATAATCTAATGTGTGGGAATGTTGGTGTGTTTGTGTGTATACACATAAAATCATACTGAATATTATTTTAGCCAGGCACGGGGGTGTCCACCTGTAATCCCAGTTATTTGGGAGGCCGAGGCAGTAGAATCCCTTGAACCCAGGAGGCAGAATTTGCAGTGAGCCAAGATTGAAACACTGCACTTGAGCCTGGGCGACAGAGTGAGACTCCGGCTCTCAAAAATAAATAAATAAATAAATGTAAAATAAAATACCGAATATTTGGTCACATCAAAGAAAAATTTAAGATTAAAGTATTTTAAAACCCATATTATCACAAATTAAAGTATCACATATACATATTTTATGGATTCATATTTTTAATTTGTACATTTAAGAGTATTTCGTAAAATGAAAAATATGATTAGATAATCAGGTAAATTTATAAAATTATATTTTATGTTAATTATTGTTGCAGTATTAGATAAGTTCACATGACAGATGAAGTTTTTCAGCCTAGTCATATGGTATGATTTAATGGCTGTGTAAAAATACTGTCTAATTCTAGGAAAGTGATATGCTTCAGTTTTTAACTTGTGATGGTAAAAACTTCACTTAGGTCTTTTAGCCTTTAAGGGGAGTTAGATAAATAGACATGTATATCATGAGATGACATCTTCAAAGAGTATAATTAGAAGATAATATTTTGAGTTAAAAAATGGAAAGTCAAATTATACTTTTGTTGATAATTTGCTGTCTACTCCACCTGTTAGTAATTTTTAAAAAAGTATTCTGCATAAGCAAATATTTTCATTTAAATCCTCAAAGAAACTGCAAACAATTTAACATACATCAATATGTCGTGTGAGTTTGCAGTTCATGAAATGGGAAAAAATCCCATTTGCAGTTTGACATTTCTAGTTTAAAAATAAAATTAAATTTTCAGAAGTAGTAACTAAATTTTGATAACCCTTTAGTAAAATAAATTAAAATGAAATTTAATGCCATTTTTATAGGCTATCAAGATATCATATATATGGTTAATTGACAGACATATACACATCATTCCCCAATAATACACACATGTGTACATACACACACACAAACACAAATGCCAGAATTTCTATACCATCTTAAAAAATCAACAGAGTTTTAAAATATTCAAGCTATGATAGGTTTCCTGAAACCATACCTACATCTACACTAGTGAAGAAAGAATACTCTGTATTTTTAAATTTAATAAGAACTATTACTCAAATTTCAGTAATCCATATTAAATTCATATAATGGAAACTTTATGTTTTATTAGATACCCTGGTGGACAGAAACATATCTGGAGGCCAAGAACCCTAGAAGGGGTGTTTGGAATTTTCTCTTAAGAAATAAATAAATGGTTTTTAACATTATAAACAAAAACACCCAATATCAACTTGGAATTTGAAAGATGAAATATCTAGGCTTTCATTATTGAGCTTGATTAACAGGTATTCATTCTTCTATAAAATCAAGATACGGGTTATGATAAGTTTTTGTAAACAATTCAAGATGAGATTTGGGTGGAGACACAGCCAAACCATATCAAACTCTAACCCATCAGTAAGTGTCAATAACAAGTTCCTTCAACAGGCTGAGCCTCCCTAATCTGAAAATTTGAAATTTGAAATTTTCCAAAATCTGAAAATTTTTGAGCACCAACATGATCTCACAGGCAGAAAATTCAACACGTGACCTCATGTAATAATATCACAGAATTATTTAAAATATTGTACAAAATTACCTTCAGGCTATGTGTGTATACGTGAAATGTAAATGAGTTTTGCATTTTGACATGTGTCCCCTTGCAGTGATATCTCATTATGTTATACAAATATTCCAATATTCAAAAAAATTGGAAATCTGAAATACTTTTTATCCCAAACATTTCCGATAAGGGTTACTCAGCCTGTACCAGCTATTCTTGAACCTCATCAGAAGAAAGAGAAATTGATTGCTCTGTTGCTATAGCATCTCCATCATCCAGAAATTAATTTTAGTTCTATGCTTCAAATACTCTTTATATCCGGTGTACTTTCAGTTGTGTACATTAATGATGAGTGCCCATAAAGCCATTTTGTTTTTAACTTCAGTGCCATATTGAATGAATTACATCAGATACTCAACATTTAATTATGAAATAGGCATTTGATTTTGCCCAAATTTAGGCCAATGTAAGTGATCTGAGCACATTTAAGGAAGGCTGTGTTATGCTCTGACATTTGGTAGGGTAGGTAGATGAAATCCATTTTAGACTTAGGATATTTTAACTTATGCTGGGTTTATTGAATATTATCTCATAATTTGAAGAGCGTCTGTCCTAGAGTATGACAGAGGCTTGCCCAGTTTTTTCTTGTTTTTAATTCAGTGGACCTATATTGATTTCAAGAGCATTGCCCTTAAACATGCTGAAAGATAAGGATATCTACTCTGAGTAAATGTATCGTAGTGTGCTGGCTAAAGTTCTTGATTTGTCAGATACAATAAAAATTACTTAGAATGTTTGGTGATGAGAAAAACAAAATCTTTGAGTCAGATACGTAGGATGTTAACCCCAGATACTCCATTTCCTGGTTATATGATATTGGGAAAATTATCTCTCTGCTTCTTAATTTTTCTAAGTATAAAATGGGAAATGTTCATCTCGGAGATGTATTATGTAGATTAGAGGGAGTAATATTCACAGTACTCTTGGTACACAGTAGAGACTTAGTAAACAGGAACTATTATTATTGGCACCATTACTCACACTGCTAAGATAATCACTCATTTAGACACAATATTTGTGCTATGAGTATCCTAAAAGTAACAATACTCCTACCAAAATTTTAATATGAAAATACTGAGGCTCAGAGAAAGGAAGCAGCTTTCAAAAGAATAAGTTATTGACAAATTAGTACGGTTAAAGTGACTAACATAGTATTTAAAAATGAGATTCCATGGACACACTGTTATGTTTCAAATCTTGACTCTTGCTTACTTGCTTAGGAAACCTACTTACCTTTTTTATGCTTCAGTATTCTCATCTGTTAAACAAGAATAATATATATCCACCATTACTGGTTGATGTGAGAGATCATTTGAGTAAAATGTATGTAAATTTGTTATACTTTATGAAACAAAAAGAACCTAATAAATATTAGCTATGAGTATTGTCAGACGATTTTCATTTTTTCTTTCCGTATACTGTACCGTATTCCCAGTAGCTCAAGGAAGCATAGTTTTCAAAAGGAGTGCATCCTTTTGAAAATAAAAGCACAGATTATAAAATAAAATGCTACTAAGGAAAAAATGTAAAAGCATGAAACTGCATGAATATGGTATGTGTACATATATAGTACATATATTTATATATAATATATGTATTAAATGTATTAAATAATACTCTGCAGGAATAACAATATTATAATTTAAATGAAAATATGTAAAATGATCAAGCTAGGAGACTTACCTCAGAAGCTCATTGGGATTTCCAAACAATATGAGATCATTAATGTGCTTTCGTGGTATAAAGTGCAAGACAAATGCTTCTAATAATACCCTGAAATGTTCTCACAAGTCGATATTTTTCTTTATATATGTGTGAGGAAAAGCAGTCATTTGCCATGTAATTATTACAGAAATCCTAAAGGCAAATATTACAATTGTGTTGTTATTAAGAAAAAGCCTAAGGGCATATAGAAATAACCACTGCTTTGCTTTTTTTTTTTTTTAAGATCAGTTGATTAAAAAAAAAAACATGTTTTGGACTTCTAAAAAATCTGTCTCCACTCATAGGTGGGTGTTGAATAATGAAAACACATGGACACAGGGAAGGGGACATCACACACTGGGGTATGTTGCGGGGGCTAGGGGCAGGACAGAGTAGGGAGGTTCAGGAGGGATAACATGGGGAGAAATGCCAGATATAGTATGGGTGATTGGGGGATGGAGGCAGAAAACCACACTGGCATGTTTGTACCTATGCAACAATCCTGCATGATCTGCACGTGGATCCCAGAACCTTTAGTACAATATAAAAAAAAAAAAAGAAAGAAAAATCTGTCTCCTGAATTATGAATACATTTATTTCTCCAAATGTTATTCTGTCCGGGTACTTTCACAGTCAGTAGAATAAACACAGAAAATTATATGTACTTTTTTCTTTCATCTTTTGGTCTCCTACCCTTTGAAAGTAAAGCTTCAGAATACTAATGAGTTAATAATTGGCTTTCTTACATTAACCTTACTGAAATGCAGACATTGTTTTTTCAGTCCAGCTTTTGTAGGCAATTCGGTACCAACTCACAGTTTAGTCAGCTGAAGAATGTCTTAGGAGTCTTTCTTCCTTGTTACTCTGTTAGACTCAAAAGCATTAACCTTTAGCATGTAAAATTTAGGGCAGAGCAATGGCAGTTTATTACAAGATTCAAGCTGTATGTTAAGGATTACTTACTAGGTATTAGGTGAAGCATTCTTTATATTTTAGGATACATTGTTCCATATATATATATATAAAACCATCAATACTTTCTCACATACATTTTTATAAAACAGGAAAATGATTTAATTTTTAATTTCTAAAAAAAATTCATCTCAAAAACTCTAAAACTGAGATTCCATATTTAATCATTACCCTTTGCCCAGATTCCCAGCTCAGAGCCACATGAGCCGTTTGTCTTTTCCTCAGAGGAGTGGCATCTTTAATTGTAATGCACTGTGTTTTTTTCATTAAAGCGTTGTTATAAGTGGTGGTTAGGAACCTTAGTTTAACTCCGTTATGGCTTCCCACATGGCCTTGACTCCACCAATGATAACACGTTTTAAAGGAATAATATATGTTTTGATTTCCAGGTCATAGATTTGGCAAACCAACTTTTTGGCACAGGTTCCACTGGAAAGTTGGGGGTTGCCTTGCAATATCATGCAAGGGAGGAAAAACGTCATTATCAAATATTCATTAAGCTCCCACGTGTGCCTCGTGCTGTTGTACCTGCTGAGTCTGTAAGGCCTCTGCTGAGCCTGTTTTTATAAACTCTAATTAGGAACAGTGATCATGATAAATAATATTGCTATTCTAGAGGAAGGGAGATCTACCATATCACTGATAATTTTATCTGTTGCATATTAGATCAACTTTCACAAATTAATTGTATACAGCCTTATAAATAATTTATACCCACAAAATGTCTTTACTCTTTTTATTATACATAAAACTGTTGAAAATTATTTGAATTATATTTGGATGCCCAAAGCAGATAGAACTTGAAGGGGGACATGTTTTGGCATATGATCAAAATCTGTACAGATAATATGTAAATATTTCCATATTACACACACACACAAATGAGTTTTTAACTTAGGAGCATGGGAATTATTGCCTTCCTCTCTTTCATTTTGTCCTAAATATATTATTGGCTACATACAGAGAGCTATGTATACATAGACATTCCTGAGAAAAAGTGCAAACAATTTTGTAATGTATGTGTAGTTCCTTTGATAAGAGGCATATGACCTTGAATAAAGGAAAGATTAAAAGAATTTTCTTCAGGCAACCCATTTTAGTGGCTATGAATTCTCAATTTGAAGTTATTAGATTAACATTTGTAACTCCTTGATTTGGGTACAGTCATTATAAGCATAAGTAGAGATTTAGAAAAAGTGATTCTGTTTATTGCAAAGGAATCTTTATTTCTGTGATCACAGAACAGACAAATTTGCAGTTTTACCCATTTTTTAAATTTCCAAGTGAACTCCCCTGTTTGAAAAAGTCTACAGCATGTTAATAATTTACATTATAAAACTGTCTATTAGAAGAGATTTTCCCAGCATAGTTTATTGTTGGTGACATTCTAGATATATTCTGGATCCAAAAATCATGGAGTACAGAGAGAAAATGGCAAATCTACCTTTTCAACTGTGTATCTATTAAGATCTTTCTCCTGCGTAACTATTAAGATGTATATTAGGAGAACTCGATGTACAAATTTATATATGTGTATGTCTATATCTCTACATATAATGAGATGAGCAAAAATGATAGAACCAGCCCTTGATCCTTACTCTTAAGGGCAGTGTAAGAAATACTAAATTCGTCAGTTATTTAGTCCTCATTAACATGTGCCAAGTATTTTAAAGGTAATTTTTAACCCTTCAAGAGGCTACACTTTATTTGTGAAGAGGACAATAAAGCCAAAATACAAAATAGGCAGTAAAATAAGTATCTGCAAGGCACAGAATTAATACAGAGAAGGAATTTATTAACCATCTAGTGGAGGGTGGAGGAATAAAGGAAAACTTGAAGAAGGGATCAGTACCTGAGCAATACCTGAAAAGGGTTGTGAGGAATTCATAGCAATTTCCCAAGTGGGCAGGAAAGATGTTCTAGGCAAATAATTGTGAAATAGCATGGTGTTTAGGGCGTCTAAGTAGTTCTGCCTGCCTACATAGTAATTTATTTCACTTGCTGGAGAACGTGTTTAAAAGTAAATTGCCAAGTCACATCTAAGAACTATGGAATTAGAATCTCTGAATTTGAGATCCAAAGATGTACATTTTTACAAGCTTACTAAGTGAATTTATGTGTATTTTAAGATTAGAAGACAACTACGAATATGTGAGCTATCCAAGAAAAACGTGATGTTAGTCAAGAACTAACAGTTCTTCACAAGGAGCCTGAAGTGAGATTTTAGCATGGGGCCACCACGGTCAGTTCACATTTAAGAGGAGAATTCCAGACATTGCGCATTGGCCTTAGTCTTCAGGGTAACAAGTTGTTGGGATGCAGTTTTGGTCTAGGGGTTAAATGATGACAATTTGGGCTGCATTTATTTAGTAGAAATGGGGAAAAAGAACCAGACATGCCAGGTCTTTCAGTGTTGAAAGAACAATCAAAACTCCTCTTGTTGCCTCACTTTCTAAATAGTTCTTCATTTTTCTCAAATTATAAATAAAAGAAGGTGTTAACTTTCAATGTCAAATATTACACAAACCATAGATTTGCCAGCCTGATGATTTAAAGGGTGCATGTTTATATTACTAGGTAAATTCCTGTATATCTCAGGAGAAATTTTCCAGAGATCTCTTGGTTTAGTTTCACCTCAGTACAGCTGAGTCAAGCCTATTCTAAGCAGTTGCTTTCAACATTTTAAAAACTATTCTATTTATTTGGTTTTGTCCGTTTTTCTGGCGGAAATATCCCACTTATATTTACTTGGTCATCATTGCTCAGTACAGCAACTGCGTAGCTTCCCTTATTTCAGAAGCAATAACTTTCCTACTTCTACACTGTGGTTATTTAAACATTTTCTCTCTGTGTTATCTTATGCTTATATATATTATATAAAACGTGTATATATTAGTTTATATTTCATATGAACATATATATAATATATAAGCATATATATTATACATAAACACACACACACATATATGTATATACACACACATATATGTTTTTTTTTTGGCCTGGGATTTGCTTCAGTCTGCTATGCCAGCTGAAGTTCGTAAACCATCAATATCTTCCAAGGGTTTCAGAGACATCCCATGTATACCTGTTGCAAAATGTTAACTACCAGCACCTAAATCCACAAGAAAGATTTTATAGCAAGCTTAGAAAGGACATTTTACACATACTATATATTTTACATACATGCATTAGACAAATATTATACATTTAAAAAGCATAAACCCATGAAGGGGAGCAAATCATTAGTAATTAAAAATGCATATTGTGTACTTACTCTGAGCTAATCATTGTTACATAGAGACAGTAAAATGCATGTTTTGAACAGATTTACAATGTCCTAAGGCTAATTTTCTGTGTACTTTAAAAATACGTCACATTTAAGAAACAGTGGAAAGAATACAACACACAGAAAAGGAAACTGGATTCAAGCCCAATTCGGCAACTTAACTATCAGTAAAGCATTGAGCCTCAATATTGTACTTTCATTGTTTATAAAACTGAGGGAATAATATCTCTCTTTATGGGTTACTGTGATGCTAAATATCAAATCAAGTTTTACAGTCATCCAACAAGTACATGTTAAACCGAAAACTCTGTGTCGTATATGAAATTAGGGTATAGAGACACAGTGTAGAACACAACAAACCAGAGTCCAACTTTGATACAACTTATATTTAATACTTTAGAGGGCAAAATGAAGCAGAAAAAGATGGGTAAGTAAGTTCATAGTCAGATACGTAAGAGTGGAACAACCAGTGCAAGAGCCACAAGGCACGAGAAACCATGGCCTATTTAAGGAACAGAGAAAAGGCTGTTGTAAGTGGAACACTGTGATACAGGGTGAAAAATATGAATAGAATGGCTGGAAAGATAAGCAGGACAGTTAACCGCTTACATTGATTATATTCTCTTTATGTGCAAGCATTGTATTAAGCACTTTTTGTATATGAATATTTAATACTGAATCCTCAAATGTAGGGACTACACTTATCCTCATTTTACAAGTGAGAAAATGTTACCTTGCTCTAGGCAACATATCTGCTTGACCCAGTGTTTGAATTTAAGCATTCTCGTTCCACTCTGTTAGCCAGAGGAGGGAGTGGTCTGATCAAAGAAGAGAAAAACAAAGTCAGAAGAGGAAGAAAAGAAGTGGGAGGAGGAGGAAAAGGAAAAGCAGGAGAAAACAAGAGGCAAAGAAAACTGCTAAAAGATTATATTAAGAAGAGAAATCTAGCATGCATTATACACTCTGATTCATGTATAGTTACCTATAGATCTGCATCCATGAAAAATTGGAAAATATAAGTATTTTTTTACCCTTGGGAATTATCGTAACATATTAAAAACCAAGCCATAGACTCATACGTATAGAATAATATTTAAAAACCAAAACAAATCATATATAGTTATGTACTTGTAAATGAATTTTCATGGAAAAGTATACGCATCAAATTTTCATAGCATTGAATATCTCTAAATAGTTGTTAAAACTTCGTTTTTGAAGAATAAATTAAAAATGGAAAAGTAGAAGAGTAGAAGGAAGAATGTAAAACATAACGGTCTTTCCTGTCATTTGTCATTGGGTATGTTTATAAAATATTCACCGATCAAAACATGGAAAGAAGCATAAGGATTCTGGCATCAGACTCTGGACTATGAGATTCTTTTCAAATTGTGGGTGGAAATCAATTACCACTTTAGAGGGAGTAATGTGGTACTTTACGAGTTGTGCATTGTTAACAAAACACCCTTGTTTTGCAGACTGCTTACGCCAAATTAGATAATTCTTCTGAATATCATATCTTTTGTAATTTCGCAATATTCTCAAGTATTTTCATTCCTATACCCTTGCATAGCCGATGTGCAAGTGTTCCATTATGACCACCCTTGCTTCTACCTTGTGGAACCTTCTTATTATTATTATGCTTTAAGTTCTGGGATATACGTGCAGAACATGCAGGTTTGTTACATAAGTATACATGTGCAATGGTGGTTTGCTGCACCCATCAACCCATCATCTACATTAAGTATTTATCCTAATGCTGTCCCTCCCCTAGCCTTCCACCCCCGACAGGCCCCAGTTTGTGATGTTCCCCTCCCTCTGTCCGTGTATTCTCACTGTTCAACTCCCATTTATGAGAGAGAACATGAGGTGTTTGGTTTTCTGTTCCTGTGTTAGTTTGCTGAGAATGATGGTTTCCAGCTTCATCCATGTCCCTGCAAAGGATATGAACTCATTCTTTTTTATGGCTGCATAGTGTTCCATGGTGTATATGTGCCACATTTTCTTTATTCGGTCTATCATTGATGGGCATTTGGGTTGGTTTCCAGTGAGATGAAGTCTCATTTCTATTGCCCAGGCTGGAGTCCAGTGGTGCGATCTCAGCAACCTGTGTCTCCGGGGTTCAAGCGATTCTCCTGCTTCAGCTTCCTGAGAAGCTGGAATTACAGGCATGTACCGTCACACCCAGCTAATTTTTGTATTTTCAGTAGAGACAGGGTTTCACCACATTGGCCAGGCTGGTCTTGAACTCCTGACCTCAAGTGATCTGCCCACCTCAGCCTGTCAAAGTGCTGGGATTACAGGTGTGAACCACCGGGCCTGGCTATGGAACCTTTGGTGAGTCATCATATCCTAGACCGTGTTCTCTCCTAAGTGACACCGAATCAGTTGGGGGTTAATATGCTTTTGTTTTTTTCTATACTCAACTTTTAGGTTTATCGGGTACCTGTGCAGGTTTATTACATGAGTAAATTGCATGCTGCTGGGGTTTGGTGAACAAATAATCTTGTCACCCAGGTAGTGAGCATAATACCCAATAGGTAGTAACTTGACCTTTGCCCTCCCCCCTCCCTCTTCAAGTAGGCCCTGGTTTATATTGTTCCCATCTTTGTGTCCTTGTGTACTCAAAGTTGTGTTCCCACTTATAAATGAAAACATGTGGTATTTGACTTTCTGTCTCTGTGATCATTTGCTTAATATAATGACCTCCAGCCGCATTAATATTGTTGCAGAGAATGTTGTTTTGTTTTTCTTTAATGGCTGCATGGTATTCCATGGTGTATATGTAATATGTATCATCTTTTCTTTATCCAGTCCGCTGGTGATGGGGATCTGGGTTGATTCCATTTCTTTGCTATCATGAATAGTGCTGCAATGAACATATGTGTGCATTTATCTTTTTGGTAGAAAGATTTATGTTCCTTGGTGTATGTACTTGGTAATGGGATTGCTGGGTCAAATGTTAGTTTTAAGTTCTTTGAGAAATGTCCACACTGCTTTCCACAGTTTTTCTTTTGTATGAGTTTTCGCATGTCAGTTTCACTGTGCTCAGCTCTAATTTGGTTATTTCTTTACTTCTGCTAGCTTTCAGGTTGGTTTGATCTTTTTTTCCTCTTTCCTCTTGGTGTGATGTTAGGTTAATTTCAGATCTTTCTAACTTACTGATTTACGCATTTAGTGCTATGAACCTTCCTCTTAACAATGCTTTAGCTGTGTCCCAAAGATTCTGGCATATTGTATCTTTGTTTTCCTTAGTTTCAAATAATTTTCTTTTATTTCTGCCTAGATTTTATTGTTCATACAAAGGTCATTCAGGAGCAAGTTAGTTGATTTCCATGTAATTTTATGGTTGTAGGGATGTTCTTGGTATTGATTGCTATTTTTGGTGCACTATTGTCTGAGAGTGCAGTTGGTATTGTTTTTTTTGAATTTATTAAGAATTGCTTTGTAGCTGAGCATGTGGTTGATCTTAGAGTATGTTCTGTGTGCAGATGAGAAGGAGACATATTCTGTTGTTGTTGTGTGGAGTCTTCTGTAGATGTCTGTTAGGTGCATTTGGTCTAGTGTTGACTTTAGGACCCAAATATTTTTGCTACTTTTCTACCTTAATGATCTAATACTGTCATTGGGGTGTTGAATTCTCACACTATCATTGCATGTTTATGTAAGTCTCTTCAGAAGTTTCTAAGAACTTGTTTTATAATCTAGATGCTCCATTGTTGGGTGCTTACATACTTAGGATAGTGATATGCTTTGGATTCTTGTCCCCATCCAAATTTCATGTTGAATTGTAATCCCCACCGTTGGAGGAGGGGTCTGGTGGAAGGTGATTGCATCATGGGAGCAGATTTCCCTCTTGCTGTTCTGGTGATAGTGAGGATATTCTCACGAGATCTAGCTGTTTAAAAGTGTGTAGCACCTCCCCCTTCACTCTCTCTCCTGCTCTGGCCATGTGAGGGTATGCCTGCTTCGCCTTTTATCATGATTGTAAGTTTCCTGATCCCTCCCAGCCATGCTTCCTGTATAGCCTCTGAAAGCATGAGCCAATTAAACCATTTTTCTTTATAAATTACTCAGTTTCAGTTATTTCTTCATAGAAGCGCAAGAACAGACTATTATAGTTAAGTCTTCTTGCTGAATTGAATTCTTTATCATTATGTAATGTCCCTCATCTTTTTAAAAATATAATTGCTGGTTTAATTCCTGTTCTGTCTGTAATAAGAATAAGACCCTTCACCTGCTTTGTGTTTCATTTTCTTGATAGATGATTGTCCATTCCTTGACTTAGAGGCTATGGGTTTCATTGCATGTTAGATGGTTCTCTTGAAGACAACATACCATTAGATCTTGCTTCTTTATCCAACTGGCCATTCTGTGTTTAGCCCATGGACATTCAAGGTCATTGTCAATATGTGAGGATTTTATGTCACCACAATGTTGCAGGCTGTTTATTAATGTAGAGTGAATTGCATAGTTGCTTCATAGTGTCAGTGCAGTATGTACTTAAGTGCATTTTTGTATTAGCAGGTATGCCTTTATTTCCATGTTTGTCACTCCCTGATGGACCTTTTGTAAGGTAGGTCTCGTGGTTACAGTTTCCCTTAGCATTTGCTTATCTGGAAAAAAAAAAATTACTCTTCCTTCACTTACGAATCTTAGTTTGGCTGGATCTGTAATTCTTAGATGAAATTTCTTTTCTTTAAGGATGCTCTTTATTAGGACCCCAGCCTCTTCTGGCTTGTAAAGTTTCTGCCGAAAGGTCCACTGTTAGCCTGATTGATTGGGTTTCCTTTTTATGTGGCCTTCCCCTCTGTCTAGCTTCCCTTAATATTTTTCATTCGTGTTAACCTAGAAGAATCTGATGACTATATCTTGAAGATAGTGATTTTATATATTATCTCTCAGGGGTTCTGTGAATTTTCTAAATTTTCATGTCAAGCCCTCTAGCAAGGTTGGATAACTTTTCATGGACAGTATTCTCAAATAAATTTTCCAAATTGTTTGCTCTTCCTCCATCTCTTTCAGGAATGCCAATGAGTCATATATTTGGTCTCTTTACATAATCCCATAGTTATCAGAAGTTTTGTTCATTTTCTTCTCTTTTCTTTATTTTTGTCAGCCTGCATTAATTAGGGTACAGTCTTCAAGCCCTGAGGTTCTTTCCTCAGCTTGATCTATTCTATTATTAATGCTTTATTATTGTTTCCAATTAGATTCTGAAATCTCTGTAGTGAACTTTTATTTTCAGAAGTTCAGTTTGGTTCTTTCTTAAAATAGCTTTGTCATCTTTCAAATATTAGACTGTTTTGCTCCTTCTTTGGATTTGGTTTCAACTTTCTCCTGTATCTTGTTGAGGTTACATGTCACTGAGATTCTGAATTCTATGTCTGTCATTTTAGCCATTTCAATCTGCATGAGAATCATTGCTGGGGAGTTAGTGCAGTCATTTAGAAGTAAGGAGACACTCTGGGTTTCACAGTCACCGGAATTCTTGTGCTGGTTCTTTCTCGGTTGTGGAGGCTAATGTTCCTTTAATCTTTGCAATTTCTTTCCTTCACATGGGGATTTGTGCTTTAATATTCTTTGGTGCCCTTGAGGGTTTTTTTTGTGGTACAAATTGGGTTTAGTCAATTGGCTTTCTTTCATTATGCTTTCAGAACACCAGTGCTCAGCTCAGCACTCCTGAGCCTCCTGTTCTAACCTACGATGGCTTGGACCAGGATGTGACTTTGTTCTCTGGCCCCTTAAGGTCAAATGCCTGCTATGCTGGAAGGGCCAAGGTATTCCACGTCCACTGGCAATAACACTCCCATAAGTGCTGCCAGCAAAAGCACTATGGTCCAGTGCCAGTGGATGGCAGGAGAGTGCACTGCAGTGGGGTGTGGGTTAATAAGTATTCCTTGATAATGTGTTTAGGCTTACATTATCCTCTCTAAGTATGATAATACAGAGTGGGTAAAGTTATGGATAAAACAAGAGTGGTTTTAAGTTAATAATCTTGAGGTTGGGTAATGCATAAGTGAGTGCATTTTATAGTATTTACTATTTTTAAATATGTTTGAAAAATTTCCCTTAAAATTTTTAATAAGAGAAGTATTGAGAGACTGAGATAACCTCTCTCAAGTTTTAAATTTCTTTCCTCACAGTATTCAGAGTTGAGCTCAGTAGAAATGTTGCAGAAAAGCTGAAAATAACCATTTGGGTATCCTATCACAATTGACCTTCAGATAAAATGCATGAAAAGAAAATTTCAGGCATTGCAAGGAAGGCAGAAGCAGAAAGAAGGAAAGAGTGTTGTCTGTTATATCAGAGACTAGGATTGCAACCCTGGCTTTTTTTTTTTTTTTTCTCTCTCCATTTGCTTGGTAAATCTCCCTTCACTCCTTTATTTTGAGCCTCTGTGTGTATTTGCATGTGAGATGGGTCTCCTGAATACAGCACACCTCTGGGTCTTGACTCTTTATCCAATTTGCCACTCTGTCTTTTAATTGGGCATTTAACCCATTTACATTTAAGGTTCATATTGATATGTATGAGTTTGATCATACTGTTTTGATGCTGGCTGGTTATTTTGCCCATTAGTTGATGCGGTTTCCTCATAGTTTTGATGGTTTTACAATTTGATATGTTTTTATAGTGGGTGGTACTGGTTATTCTTTTCCATGTTCAGTGCTTCCTTCGGAAGGTCTTATAAGGCAGACCTGGTGATGACAAAATCTCTTACCAGTTGCTTTTCCATAAAGGATTTTGTTCCTCCTTCACTGAAGAAGCTTAGTTTGGCTGACTATGAAATTCTGGGTTGAAAGTTCTTTTCTTTAAGGATATTGAATATTGGCCCCCACTCTCTTCTGGCTTGTATGGTTTCTGCTGAGAGATCTGCTGTGTGTCTGATAGGCTTCCCTTTATGGGTAACCTCACCTTTCTCTCTGGCTACCCTTAGCATTTTTTTCCTTCATTTCAACCCTGGTAAATCTGATCATTATGTGCCTTGGGGTTGTTCTTCTTGAGAAATATCTTTGTGGTGTTCTCTGTATTTCCTGTATTTGAATGTTGGCCTGCCTTTCTAGGTTGGGAAGTTCTCCTGGATAATATCCTGAAGTATGTTTTCCAACTCAGTTTCATTCACCCCATCACTTTCAGGTACACCAATAAAAGGTAGATTTGGTCTTTTCACAGACAGAATCCCATATTTCTTGGAGGTTTTGTTCATTGCTTTTCACTCTGTTTTTTCTAATCTTGGCTTCTTATTTTATTTCATTGAGTTGCTCTTCAATCTCTGATATCTTTTCTTCTGCTTGATCAATTCAGCTATTGAAATTTGTGTATGCTTCATGAAGCTCTCGTGGTGTGTTTTTCTGCTGCATCAAGTTGTTTATGTTCTTCTCTATGCTGGTTATTCTAGTTAGTATTGCATCTAATGTTTTTTTCAAGGTTCTTAACTTCCTTGCATGGGGTTAGCACATGCTCCTTAAGCTCAAAGAAGTTTGTCATTACCCATCTTCTGAAGCCTGCTTCTGTCAATTCATCATACTCATTCTCCATCCAGCTTTGTTCCATTGCTGGTGAGAAATTGTGATCCCTTGGAGGAGAAGATGCATTCAGGTTTGTGAAATTTCAGTCTTTTTGTACTAGTTTCTTCTTATCTTTGTGTATTTACCTACCTTTGGTCTTTGAGGTTGGTGACCTTTGGATGGGGTATCTGGACGTTCTTTCTGTTGATGTTGATGTTTCTTAACTTTCATTTGTTTTCAGGATCACTGGACTTGGGTAAAGTTCAGGATTGTCATCTCCTACTCTAGTCATTTTCTCTTTAGATTGGTGCTCTCCAGGCATATACTTTAAAGTTCACAATCAAAGAGCAAAATAGATGTATCCGTCTCTTCTAATTTAGAACATTCTACGCAGGGATGACAATATACAATATACCAGTATCTGTGTTCAGTGGAAATCAGGTACTCTGATGTAAAATGCTGGTTTCACTTAGTTGGGTAGGTATAGGAGGTACCATAATCTATCCATTCTAGTTTGTGTTACCCTCAGAGATAGGAGAATATAGTAGTCCTCTCTTAGCCATGGACAGTACATTCCAAGACTCCCAGTGGATGCCTAAAACCACAGATAATACTGAACCCTATTTATTCTACACTTTTCCTATACTTACATAACTGTGTGATATGGTTGGCTGTGTCCTCACTCAAATCTCATTTTGAATTCCCATGTGTTCTGGGAGGGATCCAGTGGGAGGTAATTGAGTCATGAGGGCAAGTCTTTCCCATGCTATTTTAATGACAGTGAATAAGGCTCATGAGATCTGATGACTTTATAAAGAGGAGTTTTCTGCATAAGTTGCCTCTCTTTGCCTGCTAACATCCATGTAAAACATGACTTGATCCTCCTTGCCTTCCACCATGATTGTGATGCCTCCCCAACCAGTAGAACTGTAAATCCATTAAACCTCTTTCTTTTGTGAATTTCCCAGTCTCAGGTATGTCTTTATCAGCAGCATGAAAACAGACTAATACACTGTGTTAAAGTTTAATTTATAAATTAAAGATAGTAAGAGATTAACAACCCTAATAAACTGGAATGATTTTAACAATACACTGTCATAAAAGTTATGTGAATGTAGTCTGTCTCTCAAAATACTTTATAGTACTGTACTCACCATTTTGGTGATATAGAAGGAATGGAGTGGTATTACAGATTTTCATCATGCTACCCAGAATAGCACATAACTTGAAAGTTAAGAATTGTTTATTTCTAGAATTATCCACTTAACGATTTTGGACCACGATTGACTGTAGACAACTGAAACCATGGAAAGCAAGCACGTGAATGAAGGAGAACTGTAGAATTACAATAAGTAGACAAATAATAAATTATGGCGAACAGCCAAAGACAATGGCTATTACAATCCACATTTTATTTATTTATGATCATTCTGTAAATTTTACTTTGAATCCTTCACAGCTGAGAAATGATTTACAGAGACCTGAAGACTCACAGTATTTGCCTCAGACTGCTGAGTATCTTTGACTCTTGAATGTCTCAGCACATCTCTCTACTGGGAGTAGTAGAGGTCTTTGCATCTCTCACTTTAGTGCAAAGAGGTAAATGTCTGTTCAGGTTGACACATCCTGCCTCTTTTATTCAAGGAGCCATGTATGATACAGACATGTTAAGCCACCATTTGGAATGTGTTTCACCTTGAAATCTTATGCTACACTTAGGATATACATGTTTGCTCTTATTACAGGTGTCCTGCTCTTAAGGGGAAATAGATTGAGTTGTTACTAAAGATATATAACACAAAATATGAATAATAAATGACATGTTACTTTAAATTTGATAATCAGAGGATGTGTAATATAAATTTGGGTCACCTTGGGTGGTTTTGTAACTAACCTTTCTAAACAGGTAAAATTAGATTTTCAATTGATTACAAGGCATTTTGCAATAACATTTTAACTCTTCATTATGCAGATGAATTAGTAATGAGCAAACAGGGAAACTTTTACAATAAATTCCTAAAAGGGATGGCAAACACCAAAATTTTGACTTTTCAGAAAATATCATAAAACCTAAGCTGGTTTCACTTTGATTTTTACAGATGCGCTTAAAATAGTAAAAAGCAGTTACTACCTGAACATAGATTGATGAATCTTCTCTTTATTTCTCTTAAAAATGAAAAATAAAAAAAATGGTGTAAAGGGTTCCATCTACAAGAAATTGTCAGCACTGCTTTTTTTATTTCTTCCCTAGCAGTATCAAAGGAATAAGGTAAATTTCTCTTCTTAACCTCTTAAGAACTTACCACTTTCTAATCATCTACTCTGTAACCCTAACCTGGGAAGTTACTAGGTAATGGAGTTTGGGTTTCTTAAAACCATGTGGACCATTGAAGGAAGAATTTAGACATTTGAAAAAGCTATCTTTAAATTGAGAATTTTCCAGTTGTTAACTGTGTGAACTTGATCATATTTCTTAGAGTTAATTTTCCTTGTTATAACTTTTATTTCTTTTTTGAGACCTCATAGGGATAATACTTTGTTAGTGAATTTTGTTAAGGTGTTTAAAATACACAAAGAGACTGGCATTTAATCAGAGTAACATTTAAAATTCAATCTTCAGCTTTGAATTTGTCCTACAAGGTACCTTTTTCTGATAACTTTGAAGGGATCCCTTAACTGCTACTGCTTTGGAGTTCTACTACATCTGTCTTAATTTGCTGTACTTACATTCAGAGAAGACTGGATGTTAATAGCTGCCTTTCTCTTATATGTACGTGTATTTCCTACAGTTCACATTTGCTGCAAACCATACTGCTGTCATAAGGAAATACCCCTGGCCGGGATGGGCTAAAAGTAAAGCCACCACCCAATGCTATTAAAGGTAATGCATCTGGAGTAACATGTAGTTGTCGGGTTTTGGAACATTACTTCAGTGTCTGTCTTTGGGAAAAGTGAAATTTTTAGAGTACCCCTAGGTAAAATATTCTCTCTCAATTGTATATCTTCACAAACTCATTTATTTAAGTTAAAAAAATAAATTGACAAAGAGCCCTTCATATGAAATATTCAGTTAATGTGACCTGTATTTCTACTTTTACTAGTCATTGATAATTTTAGTGAAGATTTGTAAAATACTCTACTTCAGACATTCTGATTCAGCAGATCTGGGGGTGCGATGGCATATGTTTTTAAAACTCCACAGCTGATTCTGTTATGTGGCAAAATTTAAAAACCTGTGATTTACATTTTCTTAATACACTTGAGGAAATATCACAAGCTGACTTTTAAAGTTATTATATGAGGACTTAGAAGGAAAGATGCATAGACAGCCATGCTTGTTCCTCTGACTGTTGGCCACTCAACATTACTCTTCAATTAAGTATAAAGAGTGTTCGTGTCAGAGGAGCAGAAATGTAATCCTAATGCTTTCTCATTATGAATTTTTATTTTAGGATCAGATTTGCAATTTAATTCTGATCATGTGCCAGTTATTGAAGTAAACATTTTATGTAGATGTTCTTATGGACGTTATTTTCCTTATTTGATACCCATGGAAAGTAAAGCCAGGAGAGTTGACGACTTTTGAGAGAATGTTCAAGTTGACATTCGTTAACAGGTGCAGTTGAAGAATATCAGCCCAGTTCAAGCTGATTCTTAACCTCGAACTTCTTCCTCTAAAATTTTTATCTTCTTCAAGAGTCAAAGGAAAATTATAATCTAACAATTAGCTCCAGTTTATTTTGATTTAATTTCTAGTGTTGTTCTTTCCACTGAAATCCCAAAACTAGCCTTCTTTGTTGTGTGTCTAATTTCTAACCTATTGCTTATAAAATAAAAGGCTAGGACATTAAAATATTAATTTAGTTCATTTACTATCTGGATTTAGCCTACAAAACCATATTATTATATGTATAGCAACTTCTAGCAACTTTTGACTATGACTTTAAGAGGAGAAGGGGACTTTGATTAATGTGTAGATCCTTTTACAAACCTGTATAGTTAATTACCTTTAAAAGTAATTGATAGATATTGATGTACAGATAGATGCCTATATATAGATATTTATATGTCAGTTACATATACATATTTAGATAGATAGATAATTTCCTTTGTAGTTGTTTTGACTGAAAGACATCATTCATGTGAACTTAAATAAGCCTCATAATGCTAGTAAGGGTAAAGTTGTCATTGTATTGATTTATTTTTATTTGCATAAATTTATGTGACACCAAGGTAATTTTGGTACGTGAACACATTAGGTAATGGTGAAGTCGTCAGGGCTTTTACTGTATCCATCACCGGAATAACATACCATGTATACATTAATTAATTTCCCATCATGCACACCCCTCCCCATCTCCATGATTCTGAGTCTCCATTGCTTTCTTTCCACACTTTACATCCAAGTGTTCACATTACTTAGCTCCCATTTTTACGTGAAAGCATATGATATTTGTCTTTCTGGGTCTTAGTTATATCATTTAAGATTATGGCCTGTGTTCCTTTCATGTTGCTGCAAAGAAATCATTTCCTCCTTTTGTTATGATTGAACAGTATTCAGTTGTGCGTATATACCTTTGAAATACTCTGGCTTTTAAAATATAAACTATTTAGTATATGGTTTCATAAAATAGAAAACCTCCCAAATATATAATAATGACAAGTATAAAGGGCAGTTTGCATTTTATAAAAGAAGTCTAGATATATGAAGCCAGCAGCTAGTACTGCAGCTCTCTGAAGACCTCACTAACTAAGGCTCCTCTCAGCTCACCATTCTTCTATTGTAAAGATCTAATCCTTAATCTCACGATATATAATGGCTGTTTAAACTGGAGTCTTTAAAGTGGAGTCCCGAGAGAGAATAGAGAAAAAAAGAAAAAAGGCAAACCCCTGTGCCCCCAAAGACACTTTCTGGAAGTTTTATATAACACTATAAATACATCTAAGTAGTTAGAACTTAGTCCTAACATCACAAATAACTGAGCAGAGAATGGAAGATTTTATAGTCTTTTAGACTTAAAAATCTGAAATAATCAAGATTTTTACTGCTAACAAAAAGGAAAAACATACCAGTGTGCAGGAAATAGCAGTATTTTAAAAAGAAAGAAAAAGGAAAAATGAAAAATTGGAGTAACTAGTAGCCTCTACTATATGAAATTAATAGATCTGAGTTTAATGTAACTCTTTATAAATTACCTAATTATTCATCACAAGTACAAATGTGATTCCAAAAGCCAAATTATCTTAAATATTTTAAGAATATAAAATAACCAATATTGATAGATGCCAAATACCAGTACTCTAATAAGATTCTCTTAAATAATCTATATACTTAGTTCTAAATCT
This sequence comes from Cacajao melanocephalus, assembly GCA_963573385.1. Lineage (NCBI taxonomy): Eukaryota > Metazoa > Chordata > Mammalia > Primates > Pitheciidae > Cacajao > Cacajao melanocephalus. Next base: position 8,534 of record CAUYLG010021315.1, on the reverse strand, counting down.
TACCAGGGTGGAAAAATGAGTACCTGTTACGGAAACTCCTGATAGCAAAGTGTTTCCAATGACCTCCCTGGGCACTGCTTCCAGTTTCTGTCTTAGCTTGATGGTGTTGTTAAGGGCCAGCAGGGTCCTGAGCAAGCTACTGGCCGAAATTGTTCTCTGTGACAGTAGTGGGACTCACTGATTCCCATTTATGGTGACTCTGTCAATGTGGCTTCACAGTTATTGCTCAGATTCAAAGTACTAACACCCCGGTTAGTCTGACTACACGTGAAAGATGAAAGTCAGCAAATTCCATCCTCAATGTTACATCACTGACTAGATTTTAAAATTGATGCCGTTGAAAAGTTACTTAAACATCTTTTCATAAAACCATTAGAGATCAACACCTCTCGTGGCTTTGGCCTTGCTACAACCTCTAATATTATTCTCCTACAAATGAGCTTTAAAGAATTTATTCTAGCTCTTTGTTGCCAGGCTATGTCTCAAGAATTTATTTTACCAAATGTATATATAAACAGGAAATCTTGTTTCAGAACTCAATGTGAATTGCACACACGCATATGGATGCTCCCTGCTCAAGGCTAGTCTTTTCAAAAATAAGTGCCTAAAAACTCATGATCTGTATAAAGGTAAAAAGCAATTCCATCTGTCCTTCTTAGTCCAGGCTAAAATCGTCCAGCTTGTCTCTTCTCATGAATATATCATAGTTGAAGTCTAGAAACTGGCTAATATCTAGCTTCATGAAAAATAGAAATAGTAGCCTGTTGCTTTTGATTTTCAGGGGGCAGAGATGATTTTCCTTCCAGAAGGATACAAATTTGAAATGTAGCAAGTGTTATACAATTATATTTCGTTCTTATTTCTATCCTAAATATTAAATATAAGTAACTCCATTTCTTTCTTAGTATCCAACTTTGGCCTTACTTTGATATGCTGCTTACAAAAGGAAAAGAGGTTCAATTTCGTAGCTGAGAATCTAGATCCCCTTATGACCTATTTTAGAACACCTTTCTAGGAATACATTTTTAGTTAATGGATTCCTTTCATTTTCTAGGATAAAATTAAAGTTTCTGGTATATAGAAAGTTGGAATAATTTTTTTATTGCTAAAAATTTTGACATAGTATGAACACTATTGGCAGGGATTACTTCTGCTTCGTTCCTAAAACTGGTATTCTGAACAAAATTTATGAGAGGAAAAAAGAAAATACATGTTCTTCTGTGAAATCTCACAATCCCTGTCTATTTCAGCCATATATGGTTATGATGGTTAATTATGAGTGTCTTCATACAAAGAGTTCTCATGCCTCCTGTAGCCTTAACTTTTAGATATAAGGTGTTTGACCTGAAAGATGATTATTTATAGACATGCTTCTTTATGTTCACCAAATATTATTTGAGTGGTCACAGTCAACTGCAGTGCTTTAAAAGGCTCTATACACATGTACATTATGGATACAGTTAACACTGTCAAATAAGGCTTCTTGTAACTTTTGAAGTAAAGAGATGTACTTTTTTTCTCTTTGTTTTTAATTTTTTTTCCAACTCCTTACATTGTCATTGGATTTCTGGTTATGAGTCTATTATACTTCTTATTGATTTTAAATTCATCCCAAGACTAAAAATAACCCTCTCCTTCTCTGATGAGCTGGGATCAATTTTATTTCATACTTCTTATCTCAATTCATTAGTGTGGCTTGCATCTGATTTATAGCTACTATTCACTCCTATGCTCTGTGCCTTCTTGTCTGCCACTACCTGAGAATTTTCCATTTGAGGTATTCCAGTATTCTTTTGAAGATTCTTACAGTTAATATGAACAGTATTTTTTAAGTATTTGAAGAGGCTGCATCTGGAGCCTCTACCCAGGCAAGTGAAAACACTCTAACTGGGGAATTCCATTATGAATGTATTAAAGATTGAAAAGCAGTTAGGTGTTTGAGTGAGTCCCTTGAGCACGTGAGGAGGAAAATAAAAGCCATCTCCTTGCTTTCTGCTCAAAAAAAGAATACTTCAGAATTTCCCCACACAGGATGTCAAGCAGCAAAAGTGCAAAAATGCCACTTTTTATGCTCTGTTCACATGATAGGGGTGTATGAATATTTTTTTCTCTTTACGATGAATCATCGCTGTCTTTCTGTTCAGTTCAAAGGGCTGGCATCACTTGTTGCGTTCCATTGCAACAGCGAAATAGCTGTTTTGGATTATACAGTCTATTTTTCCTCTTGAAAGTGGCAAAAAACATTTCTTAAGATTATGAAGGACATAAAAAATAGGTTTTGGACAGTAGGAAAAATCATCTATAACATAACGTAGCATGTAAGAAATAGCATAGGTATTAAAAATGTGTCAAACTCAAGTTTGGGTACATGCTCTGCTAATTAATAACAGCATCACTGAACTTTGACCATCATTACCCTTATTTGTCAAAACATTCATAATACCTTTTTGATAGGGTGAATGTTAGGATCAAATAGAAAAATGTTTTTAAAACAACTGAAATAAAACAAAAACTAAAATAATGAATATACTCTTCTCTATATTTTTGGAACTATAAGGATACCATCAAAAGAAAAAGTGGGAGAAATAAAGGAGAAAAAATATTGGAGAGGACGAAGCATAGCCTTGATTTCTTTAGGTTTTCTGTTGCTTTTATTTCATTTGTTTGTATCACCTGCAATCCTATCACCTTCTTGCAAAGAGATCACAATTTTCTTGCAGACCTGTTTTTCCTCCACTATAGTATGACCTCATTGAGAATTTCAATTTAATAATTATAAAAAGTCACAAAAGGATGGAAAGTATTGGGAGCTGACATTACCTATTGGAAGATTCCTAAAATGAAAATCCACAATTTCTGCAAATGGAAAGCCTCAACTGAAATTTAAAAATTTGGTCTGCAGCCCAATGCTCTACCCCTGAGCTCCTTAAAAAAAAACAGTTTTGCTCAAAATCTCACACGAATGTAACTTGTTGTTTGCTCATAACATAATTGCAAAGTGTTGAACACATACCATGTTGTAATTCTAAATTCAGTGACTCCAGATCCTGCAAATACAACCCCTCTAAGGTTGTTGTTATTCATGTTGACTGTAATTTAGTTAATGATAATTTTGAATTATAATTGCCATATTTTGTTTTGTTTTAGACTTTCTGTCACATGCAGAATTCTAGAAGGATGGAAGAAACAGAATCATTTGTGATTATTACATTGTTTCTATACTGTGTGACTACCGGTATCTTTTATTAGTCCACCTGACTGTCTACCTTGAGTCTCTGCCATGTTTGTTTCTAATAGCTGGTGTACATATACCTGCTTATCCTTGTTTAGATTCTGGCAACTACCTAGAAATTCATATTTTACTCCTTGTGTTGTCCCCCAGTAGTCGGCATGCAAGCTTCATTCTCTGGTTCGCTTCACATTTCTGATTCTGAGCTGCAAATGGCTACCTTATTCTATTCACTACGTCACCACTGCCAAATGTGCTTGCCTCTAATCTCATTGTGTGAGGGATAATACATGGGCATGGGCAAATCTGAAGTCATCTGGACTTCATGATGTTTTGACAAATAAGGGTGATGACGTTCAGATTTGTACATGAAGTTTAAATTTTTCAAATATCCTTACCTCATTCCCATATTCTGCTAAAGCACCTGGTACCTCCTGTTCCTGAGCACCTTCTCAGAAATTGAGGTGCAAGTAGCATTGCTTATTACTGACACCATTGATAGCCATTTTCACAAGGACACCAGTGGGGTGCATTTAAATAAATACACTCTATACTAACCTACTCATAATAGATATAAAGTATCATTTTTTATTGAAAATTAGGCTAATTTTCATTCTTTTAATTTAATTGAGATATCAGTCTCTATCCCCTCACCTCTCTCTCTCTCTCTCTCTCTCTCTCTCTCTCTCTCTCTCTTTTAAGGCAGAGTCACAACCTCCGCCTCCCGAGTTCCAGCTATTCCCCTGCCTCAGCCTCTCTAGTAGCTGGGACTACAGGTGCGCACCACCACACCGGCAATTTTTTTGTATTTTACTAGAGACAGGGTTTCACTATGTTGACCAGGACTGTTTTGATCTCCTGACTTTGTGATCTGCCCGCCTCCATCTCCCAAAGTGCTGGGATTACAGGCATGAGCCATTGTGCCCAGCCCAATTTCTATCTCTTGAATCTACTTCTATACTTTTTCCAGAATATAGTTTCTATTCATATGATATTCTTGTCATTGTACTCACTCTTTTCAGTATTACTTTGTTACTGAAGAGTGTTTTTCAATTTTGAATGAGAATATTCTCACAATTTCAAAAATGCGTGTATTTCCAACCAAAAATTCCAAATAAATTTAAATAACAATTTTTCTTAATAAGTTCAAATGATATTCACATTCTTATCTCTTTTTAACTCAAAAATGGATAATCTAATTGCCAAAAATCAGTTAATTCTTAACAAGATATACTATGAAAAACCACTGTTTTGCCTAGGAAAAGACTTTCAGCAGTGGAGTGGTATTTCTGATACAATACGAGATTTGAAGTCAGTTCCTAAATAGAATGTTTCATTGTTCCTCTCTTTTAACACTTACCTCTGGATTAAGATTGAATTTTACTTGATGAAACTTTGTATATATGCAATGTACACTGATTGGCTTTGGAAATTGGACTCTTATGTGCTCTGTGGAAGTGAAAACTAAAAGAGAAATAGGATAGTTTATATTTTTTTAATATCTTAAAATCATGTTTATAATGTTTGTTCATTGTAGAAATATCAACATCAAGAAATACAAGATAAAATGACATGCCATCCTATCACCCGGAAATTACCAATGTTAACATATAAAAGTCTATCTTTCCAGACAAAGGAAGCATTCAGTACATGGAAGCTATTAGAGTAGGCTCTAGTTTAGCAACCCTCCGATTATAATATACCTATTAATATAATAGCAACTTGCTATTTTTGATACAAAACTGTATAAAATCATAATATTGTGAATGTTTGCATTTTCTTAATGTATTTTAATGTTTTTGTAAATTAGAATATGATGAGACTATGTACACACATGTATATACATCAGGATTTGTTTATGTAAGAAATATGGTTAACCAAGTCAAATATTATTGATTATTAATTTTCTTATAATTTAAAATGAAGCAATTCCCAGTAGAACCAGACTGATTTAAAATGCAGTGAGCCTGTATTAGAGAAAATTATGGTACATAAGAATGTTTGTGAAACAAAAAGATTTCATCAAAAATGTATTTAGGCTAATATAAATTTGGCTCAACCATGAACTATATGACTCCTTTATGCCATTCATGTAGAAGAAAATCAAGTATTGAGTGAGTAAAAATGTTTAAAGTTCTTTTCAATTCAGAAATGATGTGTTACTAAAATCTTCCCTTAATATCAAATTATATGATCACAGATTATTAGAGTTGGAAAGGACATAGACATCTCTTTGCAGGGGATTTTAGTCTCCAAACATCAGCAAAATAAGCTCTCATACTTCTATACTAATATTTACACTGTCGATAGAAAAAAATGAAAATCACTGTCTTATATCTGCTGTTTTCTAGAAATACGTGTTTTCTCATACTTAGAAATTCCTTTGATGTTTACTGAAAAAATATGTTTAACTTCAGAATAATCATATTTATTCCATTTTAATTTGATGTTTTTTTTTTTGAGTTAGAGTCTCACTCTGTTGCCAGGCTGGAGTGCAGTGGAGCAATCTCGGCTCACTGAAACCTTTACCTCTCAGGTTCAAGTGATTATCCTACCTCTGCCTCCCAAGTAGCTGGGACTACAGGCGCACACTACCATGCCCAGCTAATTTTCGTATTTTTAGTAGAGACGGGGTTTCACGGTGTTGGCAAGGATGGTTTTGATCTCCTGACCTCGTGATCCGCCCGCCTCAGCCTCCCAAAGTGCTGAGACTACAGGCTTGAGCCACTGTGCCTGGCCTTAATTTGATTTTTTACTCTATGAAGTTGCTAAACAATTACTTGATCCAGAGAACTTCAAGAAAGACCTCTGTAGCTACTAATAATTCAAAATTCCATATTTTGGATTTGATCATCTCTATTTAAAATGTTTAATAATGGGGATAAATACAGCAAAAAATATCCACTTTGAGCATGTATTCATATAAACTGTAGACTCTGAAAAGGTTGATATTTGTGAAATGTGACACATTTTGAGACAAGTCCTCTTTCTCCCCTGTATATTTTAAAGTAGATTGGGTTGGATTTTAAGTAGCAAATAGCCCTTTTTTTCAGAGTCTTTGATGTAGGTAGGATTATGAGTCTGTTGTAGTAATGTGCTACAGTCCCACAATCTTACAAGGCCACTTACGGTTTTGTTCCAGGCCCACCAGTGCAAGAGAATCTCCTTGGCATTGATTTGCTATTTAACCTCCATTGAGTTTTTAGGTGTACACAACCAAGTCTCTTAACTACTAAATGTCCCCTAGTGATCCAATTAATTCTTCTTAGTTAATCCACTGGTGTAGATTCTAAAAACAGTTCATTGCCACAAACAAGTATTTAATTATGTAATATAAAATTTGTTGTTGTTCATAATTATCAGTATCAGATATTACAGTTCCCTGATGGCTGGACAAGGTGCATCCTGTTACCTTATCATGATTCTATCAAATAGTTGGCAAAACTACTGTACTTTACAAATGGTATACAGACTTGTTCATCTTGCTTTTAGAGCTCATTTTAATGTGCTCTAAAATCAAGAGAATCATAATTATATTTCAAGGCAAAGAATTTCACACTCCCCTGAGTCAAATCACTAAAAACAGACTCGAGATTTTCTGAAGACTGGTACTTATTCTGAGAGTTGTGGTAGCTGAGGTAGTGAAGTGAGGTAGTGAATTGTGGGTAGTAAGTGTAATGTGACATCATTTATACCCACAATTGTAAGAAAATGCTTACTATACATTTATATAATTTAACAGTATTTCTTTTTCAAATCCCTTATTTGTTGGTGAGATATGAGGTCTTTTTGTTCAGAAAGAGATAAGTAGAGGGAATTTTTACAGAAGGAACTACAAAGTTACATGGAAAAAATCATAAGTAGTGGGAGGGCAAGTAAATGAAGCCAGTAATTTAACCAAACAGCTTCGATTTTTTTCTACATTATTATCTTTTTCTCTGAGGAAAAGGGACCTTTTACTTTTTAATGTAAAAATAAAAGTTATTACAATTGAGAAAATTCCTTTGGGTTACAATTCAAAACAAACACAGGTAGCTATATGATGATATGCTGTATCACACATTAATTAGTAAAGCATAGTGTTAGAGATATTACATTAAATTACTTATTCAATATATTACACATACACATTTAAGTTTTAAGCACAAATACTATGTATTTGCTGGAGGTTACTCTGTAAACCAGACATGCAGCCTCACTAAAGGACTAATAAAATGACCAGATACCTCTGTAAATAACTAGGGAAGAATATAATTAGGTCCATTCAAACTAGTAAATTAACTAAATTCAAAAGGAATAGTAGAAACTGAATGATCCAAAAAACATTTGGGAGAATGATATTAATATGGAAGGCATTTCTCTTTGAAGTTTTAAAGAAAAAATCTAATTAGTATGCAATTTCTTTTCAAAATGTATTACCATAATAAGATTAAAATGTTTCTGTCTCTCCATTTATGTTGCTGGCACAATCTTCCTTTCTTTTTTTCTTCCTTCATAGCTTGTCCTCAGGTAGAGCATATTGTGCTCATTTTGTTACACTAGATTCCAGTATGACACACATAATAACTCTACATTTATATTGCATCTGTTATTTCTATTTTGCCTCTAGACTTGACTGTGATCCCAAGCAATGCAATATGTTACCATTTAATTTTATAATATGCCATTTTCACCAATTTTTTTTTTTACCACAGCTATATTAATGGTACTGCTAGAGTAAGTCTGTTGAGACAAAAGGGAAAAAGGAAAATAATGCCACCGATGAGGATTTATTTCTCCAATTATTTTAAAAATTGTTTGTTAAGTTTTCTCCCAGATAGGAAGAGATGGAATAATACAAAAAGAATGTGGGCAAAACACCACTTATCCTAATGACTTAATGTACTCTCCTGAAATTAGACAACTGCTTATATTTATGTTAAATATGGGCATTGTGTCACTTTATTTTGAAGTAGAAATTCCATTCCTTGTAAAGATTTGGCTTAAAGGAATGAGATAGAGCATTACATTTCAAACTTGGCAATACATAGTAACTTTTTATCTCAAAAAATAAAATATGAACAACAGATTGAACTTTGGTGCCACTAGGTATCATTACAATTTGGGGCATTTAGCTTTTACAGTTTACTAGGTTATGGGTTTCAAAGTCTCTTTCCTTAGGACATGTTTTAGTAAACTTTTTCTCTGTAAACTTGATACTTTTAAAATACCTTCTAGCCTGGGCAATAGAACAAGAATCCCGTTCTCTCTCCCTCTTTCTCTTCCTCTTTCTCTCGTACATTCTTTTTTTTCTTTCTTTCACTCT